>WYDI02022980.1:0-60040 GCA_009867235.2 Psittacus erithacus
GCATGAGGCTCAGAAAGTCCTTGACCAATTGTAAACATTCTAAGCAGTAGCTACAAACATCGGTATCATCAGTACTGCTCTCAGACTGAAAGTTAGAAACACAGCGCTGCACCAGCTACTAAGAAGGAGAAAAAATGACTACCACTGCTGAACCCAGGACACCTTGTATCTGATTACTCTGTTGTACATACCATTAGGACTATGCATGACCATAACATAATTTCCATTCTCATATATGTCTGAGTTATTATTGAATAAGCTTCAAATCATTCAGGAAGGAGTTATATTTGGTAAGCTTATTAGAAAAAGAATGATCACATTATTTATTAGAAACTACTCTGTACATAAAAAGGAGTATCCAAGGCAAATACAATTATTTTGTGCACATAAAATGTCCTCAAGAACAGCATGCAGACAGAAACTCCCATTTCGGCTTGCTATACAAAACCACAAATAGTTCTGCAGACTATTTAGCTTAGAGTGGCCCAACTGAATAGTTGATTCACAAACATGGCTGATATTTTAAGCACCGCTAAAGACTAGCACCACTAAATTACTCTTAATACTTCTATCTTGGAATTCCAACTCATATTCTTGAATTCCTGTCATTTTTAGTTCAACACTTGAAGAATCTTTGAGCAAGGCAAAGTTTTCAGACCAGCCTGATAAAATTCAGGAGAAAAAGCGAAAAGAGGAAGAATAGACGTAAGTTTCCATAAACTCAATACTTCTGTAGTTAAAAAAGCGAAATATTACTAAGAAATCTCTTCAATGAAAATGTGCCTCTCTTTCCAATGCTTCAACTTAAAAAAAAATCAAAACATTTTTAAGAGACTACTTTAAAAACTAAATATATCAATATGCAACATGCCATAGAGCATAGAGAAAGGAAGTTAAAGGAAAACAAAAACTGCAAAAGAGCTATAGATACTCTGCTACCCACAGGGAGGGAGTCATACCCAGGTGTGACACATGCTTCCATTCTTTTGAAATGAATGTGTATTCTCCACGAGTGATTTGATCTCTCAGAGACAGCTGAGTATTCTGCTCATTGAACGGTGGGTAGCCACACAAGCTATAGGAAATAAATGAAGTTAAATAACACAGATTTTGTCATAGCAAGTGAAACACTAAAATTACACATTTTAAAGCATCTGCAAACACAGCATTTTTTTTACATGTAAATAGTTTTAAACACATTTTCCCTTCCTAATAGAAATACTGAAGTTGCCAAGTCTTGAGCCATATCAATGACTGCCCAATGAAGGTAGCATCTACACAATATCTTACCATACAAAAAGAATAACTCCTAAACTCCAGCAGTCCACAGCTCGGCTGTATCCAGCAGTCCCAAGCGAATTTAGAACCTCAGGAGCAAGATACGTGGGAGTACCACATAAAGTTTTCATAAGAGAAGTTTCTCCAAGAATCTTGGATTGTCCAAAATCTGTAATCTTGCATTTAAAAATGGTAACACCACATTACATATTAGGATTGACTATACTACAGCATATCATACCATCAACATACATCAGGAGGTAACACTGAGTTTCTTCCTTCCAAGTCAGTTCCAGTACACGACTACAAACAAAACTGACCCCAGACTTTATTAAATATTCAGTAAACAAAACAGAGAATGGGAAAGGGGGAGTAGGGGGAGGTATAACAGAGAATCACACTTTACACTGGCAAAAAAGTACTCACAGGTTTGGATGCAAATGGACAACAGGAATAAAGGAGTTATAGATTATTAGAAGAGATTACTTGAAAAAAAAAAGCAGTTTACCATGAAAAAACCCCAACCCTACTCCCCCAAAACTCCATTTGAAGTTGTGTACTCAATTTAGTGCTATATAAGCACATTTCTCAGTTGGTCAGGTACATGTAGGCATTGAAATAACCACAGAAGTAAAATTAAAATTATGAAAAACCCCTCAATGTTTCACAGTTTGTATGACTAATTGCATAATATTCTTTTGCTAAGCTTAGCTAAATATTTAGAAGATCAGGAAGGAATACTCCCAAATTTCTAAATGAACAAGAATGTAAGTTTCCTTACCTTTATCAGACATGTCTCTTCAGAGGATGAAAGCAGCACATTCTCTGGCTTTAGGTCTCGGTGTATAATTCCATTGTCATGAAGATACTAGATAGATGCAGATCAAAGGAAAATAGACTATTGACGTTTTTCAAGTATAAGCTTTCTGATTTTTCATTGCTCTCTCACTGCAGTTGCAAGATACTAAAATTGAGTCAAAATGAAAAAGGGAAAGAATTGATCTGAAAGCATATTCAGGTTCAGACAATTAAGTCTAACATAGAAAACAATCTTGCAGAAGTTACTAATGAAATATACTTACCATTTCATGAATTTATCTAAGGGCCCAATATTTGCGATCTATTAAAGTAGTCTTAATCTGCTGTCTGCTGAACTGAAACATTTACCAGGAGTGCACAGTAAAGTATCTGATCATTACATTTTTTGAAGGCTACTATACAGATGGCTCTTTGCCCACACACTACTAGAAATCACACATGATAATCTTGCCATCAATGAACATAGCCTGGATTATTATTTTAGTCCTGTTATTAATAAGTAAGAGCATTTGAATATTCTTTGGCTGAACTGACATAAAGAATCTTCTTGAACCAACTTGTCAAGAGCATTGTGCTAATTGCTTGCACAGGTTTCAGAAGTGACAAATGACAGAAAAATTCATCTGACAATCATATGTATAACCATATTTCTCTTGGTAGAGTTTATAATTATGTACCTTTACAGCCAGCAGCATTTGATAAAAGTACAACTTGCAGATAGCTTCTTTCATCTTGACTGGCCTTGACAGTCTGTCATACAATTCTCCTCCTTCCATCCTAAAACAAATGCAGGTAACAAGTCAACGTATTGCGTCCAAAAAATTCATCTCATTGGACCAGATTGAGATCAAAACATTTGGCTACTTTAGCTACAGAGGAAGCATACACTTCTGAAAAGGAGTAAGCAACATCCTAAACACAGCACGTGCACTACTGAATTAGGCCTGATCTCCAAAGTCTTCACTGGGAATTGTTACAAGGGGTTTGATCAGCCTCTTCTTAAGAGCTCATAATCAAAAAAAGTAGCAGCAATCCACAAGAGCAGCAAAGTGGGCACCTACCCAGGCACTGAGTGCCTGCCCAGCAGAGCAGGATCACTCCCCAGTCACTCTTGTTCATGATTGTACAGAGGTTTTGGAAAACAGAAATAAAAAACAAAACAAACCCTCAGAGTTCAGAATGATTTCTATTCTGTGTGACCATGAAAAATACCGTGTTTTACACACTTACTTTCAAACAAGTTACTTACAATTCCAGCACAATGTAGTAATCCTCTGCTTCAAAGAAGTTTTTGATCTTGATTAAGCAAGGCTAATAAAAGAGGGAACACAAATGGACACACAATAAAAGTAGAATCATTTGTAAAAATTAACATTATCAAGAGTTTATCATCCTAAAGCTCCTATTTCAGTCTGATTTCAACCATGCCCGTTTAACTAACACTTAATACAATTGAGTTGTGCCAGAGGCTTTGGCAAACACTTAATACTCAAGTCTGTTGTCTTCCCCCCATACCTCTACACACAAAACTATGCAGCTCCTGCAGTGACTACAGCTCAACAAATAGCATTTTTTCCAGTTGTGAGTCACCATATCCTCAATATTTTCTTTATATGCAATAGCACATTGGAAGCAAGGGAAAGTTCATTAAGCAATGGAAACTTTCTACCTAACAAAAGTAAAATAAATGCCTTTTGTGGGGCAGGGGAGGATGCAGAAGGAAGAGGGGATACAAGCTCAAAAAACTCCCAGTGGAATCTAATCTTTCTACGTAGTTATCTAGGAGTATTACCAAAAACAGGCATCAAGGACAGATTTCTACAACAGCGGTTCAGTTTGAAACTGCGAAATTTCTTCTCAAATTTACATTTTAGTTATTCAAAGCTTAAAACCCTCAAATCTGTAGCTACTTAAAGAAAAAGCATTCGACAGACTTATTTATAAGAAAAGTTATACACATCCTTTCAAATATTTTCTAGACAGATAAAATGGATCTTTACTTACTACCCTAAGGTCAGTGAACTACGGAAGCAGAGTAGGCAGCAAAAAGGAGTAAAAATGTACAGCAACACTCACATGATCAATTTTCTTCAAAATTTCAATTTCTGTATTGATATTAAAAGCTGGATTCTATTAAAAGAATCAAATATGATACAGGTAAGAGTGCTGTTCTGTAACAAGACACATCAGAAATAAGAGAAAAAAAGAGAAAACCCATCGTTTCATGTCCCTCACTTCTTTAAGTGACCATAACATACAGCCTTTTTCCATAAACCCATCAGGTGCCTTCAGCGAATAAAATGAACAGTCTGCTTTTACTGTCTATAGCAAGATATAGCTCCAGACATATTGTTTCACAGCAGGTTAGAAATCTTCACCTAATCTCCAAACTACACCAAAAAAATCTTGGTAAGTATGTACCAGTATTGTCCTCTAAACACCCTTCTTCCCTCCAAGATGCTTTCCATATTGGCTAACCTTGAAATTAAGTGCTTCTTTCTCCAAGCCCTCATAGCAAGATAACATAAACAGATTCTTTCAGCTGTGGCTTAAGCTCAACTCATTAAATCAGCACAGCATTTTTTTTTTTTCTCTTCCACTCCAAGTCATCTTTGGCCACACACAATCAAATCCATATACAACATTCCAATGCAGTCCTATCTGTTTTGTACAGTAGCATTTCTTAAGGTTTATTAGAAATGTTTCAAAGTTGCATTTTGCAATTTTCAATCATATTGATGTCAAATATTCAGCTGCAAACAATTGTACCTTCTCCTCTGACCTAGGGAAAGTGTAGGCTATAGCAGAAGCTGTCACCGATTTTCAAGTATACAACCTCGCACTATTAAACATTACCTAACTTGTATTTCTCCAGCATGCAAAAGTATCAGTACCGCAATCTTCCCGCCTGTCAACAGAGACTTCGGGTCAGTGCCAAAGAGTTGAATTTGTGTTTTCTGTGCCATGATGTGTAAATGTAATAGGATGGAAGCTAATCTCAAGACAAATTCTCAAACCTGCCACTAGTGACTAACTCCACTGAAGCCTCCCGGCACCCTTTCCTCAGCTGCCTCTCTTTCCACCTCAGAATTTTTGTCTTCACAAACATATTTTCCAATGCAAGTAGTAGTTTCCTACTTGTCAGTTTGAACAGATTCTGTACACTGCATCTGCGCTCTAAAGGGCATTTTCTCTTCAAAGAAATTGATAAGATTAATTCAACTTGAATTAACTTTAGTAAATCCACAGCAGCACAAGTTGCCCAACTCCTCCTTCCATGCACTTTTGCCTCTAACTGTATTTTTCTTCAGAGTTTATCCCATATGCTTACACAAAATTTGAGTAATATATACAAAGTTGCTTGGACCTCTCTCTCTGTCACTGGAGTAAAGCCACTTGGCATGTTTTTCTCCTACAAATTCAGGCTTCTGCTACAAGACACATGGAAAGCCCTTCCCAAAACGCTTTTTTTTAAGAAGTATTATGATGGAGAATTCAGCAAAATTAGCAGTTTGTAGATTTTTGGTCAGACTTTACTGGTTATGATGTACCTATCTTATGCATTGTAGGAGATAAACCCCACATACTCCCTATCACCTTTTGTATATACCACACGAACAAACAGTCCCAAATTATGAACATGATGAAACATGGTCAAGGACTACAAGCAAGCACTTTCTACAGAATTCTACCTTGAAATTACATCCAGAAAGAAACTGGTCTTTAGTTTAGGAGAGCTGGGGAGGCAGTGAGGTTGCCAGACATTCCAGGAGCACTGCAAGACAGCCAACAGACAGAAAACCAAACAAAACCACTTACTGCCTCAATCCCACTTGCAAGAAACTTCCGTTTATTGATGATCTTCACTGCGACTTTATTACAAGTGCTTTTCTCAAATGCCAGTTTGACTTCTCCACAGGCGCCACTAACAAAAGCACAGCAAGGTTAAGCTTGCAAGTAGTTTACAGGAATTTCCATGACCAGTACAGACAAATGGAATGAAAGCATCAGATTACACACAACTGGAGGCTGCTGCTTTCTAACTTTCTGAAAATGGCATACTGTCAAAACTTTCTCAGAACGCATTCAATAGTTTGGAAGCCTGTTTAAACAGCAAGTAATGTCAAGGGCCACCCACTCAAAAATGCATCAGTAGATCTGTAGAGCAATCAATCAGTTTGTACAAAGGGTACCAGTGAATATCAAGGACAGGCTGTGTCAGCATTTGTATCACACAAATGCATTTAAGAGAAGAGAACCTCTTGAAGAGTTCTCTCAACACCAGACTGCACAAATCTGAATAGGCATGACAACCTAAGTAGCAATTATATTACACAAAGAAATCCTTATATTTTGCACTCAGATTTGATTCCCCTTAACCATTCTCCAAATTCTTTGCTGACCACCTTTTTCCAAAAGGTAAAAGAACACCCTCCACTCAAGACAGCCGTTCCCCTCTTTCCTGAGAGCACTTCTTCCTCATTCTGTCTGAAGGCCTCAACAGTGTGTATTCTAACATAAAGCTCTTCCTTTTACTTCCAATAACTAAATCAATCTACAACGTAAAGGTAAAAGTAAAACTTGTTAAGAATCTACAGACTTTATTCTCTTTTAGAGTTAAAAAAACCCACAAACACTTTCACAGTTACTGGGAGGTTACAAAACCCAAGCCACCGATGGGAATGAAGCTAAAATCCTGCTCCAGCTGCTAAAGAACAGGTTTACTTAGACGGTTGCATTCTGGTTTGGTTTTTTGGTTTGTGGATTTTAATTTTTTTTTCAGCAGCAGCTCAATGAACACTGGTAATTCCAGCCCAAGGTGCTAAACCCAGTAACAAAATGAACACTTAACACTGCAGAAAGCAGGAAACTTACCTTCCTAAAGTCTTGGACATGATATATTTCTCTCTGAATTCTCGAGGAAACACCAACTGATCATCCGCCATAGGATCAGAAAATACAAACACTAGGAAGATAAGTGGAAATCATGCTCCTGTTATTAACTTTAAAATTTTACATAACAAGCAACTATGTTTCCTGAGCTTTTAAGTCAACAACATAACTAAGAAAGTGCTGCCTGCTAGAGCAAAAACAGACATATATTTTAAAAGTTAACTGCTGCTCTGGATGACATCAGCTGTGAGTTAGCAAGGTGGTTTCAGCACTGAACACTGACATTTTTGGTATCACCTTCACAAGAGTGCTTAAGAAACAATTCATTTAAGGACAAAATAGGAAAGAATTTTGATGTCACAGCAGGTACTAAAGAGAAGCGATAATCAGGAAGATGGCATCTTGGTGCAAAAGCGAAGACAAACAAAGCCCCAACCCTGCTAATGTTTGTGAGTGTGTTTTAATTATTATGCAGCACCTAGTAAGTACCTGGAGTGTTTTCAACTTCCCTTGAACAGCCTATTCCCTATTCTCTCCATGACATACAGAGCTACTGATGCACAGAAGTGTTTCAAAGGTAGGAAAACAACTATGAAAGTTTATACTGTGGTGCAGTGGTCCCTGATGCAAGTTCTTTTAAGTTTTCTTCTTTCATGGACATGGATATGGGCAATTTTTATGTGAGTACTGAAACAGCAACTGATGCAACCCTAATGGCTGTATTTTAACAGCACTCATGAAGCAGCTCAGCTTGCAAGAAACATATTCAAACCACTGCAGAAATGACTGTGTGTCAGCACATGAAGAACCTACTTAGTTATTGGACATTTTACCCTTATTAGTCTGTACAGACAATGCAATTTCAGAGTTGTGAGTCAGTGGAAGCCTCTTCCCTTTTCCAATGAGCTCTCTGTTAATAAAGGTCCCATTTGCACTGTGGTCTTCAATGTAGGCAACATATGAACTTCTTGGACCCATTTCCTCAAAGAGAAAAAAAAAGGAAAGATAACTGGGGAACAATGACTTTTACTGTGAAGACATGAAAGACTATAGAAAATTACTATTGTTGGCTCAGGAAACCAGACTACTGAGGTTATTTCATAATGGAGCATTGCCAAAGGTCTTGGCAAAGGAATTAATGCTGAATACACTTAAACTTTGGTTTCTTTAGGATATTGCCCCCACCAAAAACAATCTTTTCAATTATGCCAGGCTAGAGACACAGTTGACCTTTTTAGCACCTACCCTGAAAATTCGGAAGTGCTTCTTGCTATAGTTCTGGTAGAAGCCAGTCTCTGACAGTCCTAGCTTAGAAAAACTATAGTCACAGCTTTTGTCTCTTCCAAACCAGTATTCATCATTCACGCAGTCTGTAGAGGAGGGAGAAGTAAAGCAGAGAGAAAACAAAATTGCAGGAAGTTATTAACTGCGGCAGTACAGAATGATGCCACAATATAGTGAGCAGGGTAACAAAGGCAAGATCCTTCCCATACAATCAAGGATATTTGTCTTAATTCAGACAAAGCACCTTGTACCATCAACACCTTGCGCAATATTTCACTGATTTTACCCTTTAGTCAGAGCGGAGCTTCCAGTTCACCCTCAGCAATACCGACTCACATGATACATCAACACAACAAACTACGAAATGGAAAAATGAAACAAGTAGCGAAGAACATGAATGCCCCAGAACTCCTCTTAAGCCCATGGAAGCCAGGTATCTGGCGCTCGGTATAGACTGTAGTACAGAATACAGTGTCACTGTATAAGTTGTAAGCTCGTACTTAACTTTGCTTGTACCTCATTTGCAAATGAAGCCTCTGTTCTGTACCAAACCGCCCAAAGCTTTTCTGAGGTGTCACAAATCAGCCCCGGAGCTTGTAACAGAAGCAACATACCCCAGTTGCTGAAACCTTTCCCGAGCGCAAAGAGCCGACCCCACGGCTGAGGAATAAGCTCTTCAGATTCCTGGTCCTCCGGGATGGATGGAAGCTCCTGGGTAGGAACAGTGTCCAAAGAACTGAGTGTCCCCGAGCTGGTGGAAGACTGGCTGGTGCCCTGGGACGCCCCAGAAGAGGAGCTGGCACCGCTCTGGGACTGCGGGGCGCCCTGCGGTGGCTGCGCTTCACTCCCGCTCTCTCGAGACATGTCGGCTTCAAAGAGAACGTGTAACAACTGTCACTGCGGTAGAGGAACACCGGCGGCCGAGACCGCGCCGCGGGTACAGCGCGGCACCGGAACAGAGCGCGCACCCGCAACGCCCCGCCAGAGCGCTGCCGCCCTGCGCCCACCGGCGCCGCGCGGGCCGCGCCGCCTCGCCGCAGGCCACGCCGCCGGGAACGGGGCGGGAAACGCGGCCGCGCGCAGCTCACGAGCGGCGGAACTGCCGCCGCTCCCGCTTGCCGCGGTGCTGCGCGCGCAGACGCCCGGCCCCGCCCCGCCGTGAGCTGAGCCAATCGGGGGCGGGCACGGGATCCGCCGGAAGGCGCGTGCCGGGATGCGGGCGGCGCTGCGCCGGGTTGGCGCTGGGTCATGGGCGCCGCGAGCCTCGCGGCCCGCTCTGCGGCCGCGCTGCGACGGGACCGGCCCGGCCCCGGCGCCGCGGTGCTGGAGCTGCGGCAGCGCCCTCCCCGGTGCCGAGGGGCCGCCGCTCTTCTGCCCCGGATGCTGCGCCCTGCAGCCGCCGGGACCGCGGCCCGACCTCTTCCGCCTGATGGCTTGGTGAGTGCGGGCGGGGCGGCCGCGGGCCCGGCCGGTCCCGGGACCTCACGCCGGCTCCTGTCGTCCGCAGTGCCCGCTCCTTCCGCGTCGACGCGCAGCAGCTGCAGCGGCGGTTCCGGAGCCTGCAGCGCGCCGTTCACCCCGATCGCTTCGGCCAGAGGCCGCCGGTGAGCGCAGGGACGAGCGGGGGGACGGCCAGTCTGCTGGCGGCGCAGCCTGCTCTGTTCTCCGGGTTGGGCGTGCGGGGCTCCGGGCGGGAAGAAGCCGCCTCCCGAATCCGGCGGCGTTGTCCTGGGCGGGGAAGAGCGCCGGAGCTGCGAGCACTCCCCGGCTCTTGTTTCCCGGTGCTTAGAGCAGACTTGCAGTCCCAGACCCGTGGCGAAGGATGGCGATGAGGGGCTGGTGCTTCCGAGCGCGGGGACGCGTGCACAAGTGCTGGCTCCCCGCGCCCCAGCTTTGCCAGAAACCACCTTTCGGCTTTATACACACGTGTGGCTGGGAACGCGCTCCCCGCTGGTAGCAGTGTGATGCATTTGCCGCTTGTTATTAACCTGTTACTGTTATTTATCATCCATGTGCAGGAGGAACAGGACTATTCTGAGCAACACTCGTCCTTGATTAACAAGGCATATCAAACCCTCCTGAACCCTCTGAGCCGTGGCATCTATCTGGTAAGGTGTCACTGCGCCTATAGCTGATCATAGTGACTGGGGCTGCTGGTGTTAATACACTGAATCACACTTTGGCTCCATGGTTAACGTGCTGATTTGTGTTCCTCGGAAGAAGAGGGCTACCAGAGATTTACAGGAGACCGAAAACAACCTTGTCCTAAAACTTAATAAGCTTTTTTAATATTTTCTTTAACATTTCACTGACTGTTGCCATCTCATTTGCTGTTCATGTCACCCTAATTTGTTTCCTGTATCTCACACTGTGTTTGGCTGTGGCTGTTTCTTGGAAATTCCAGCCTGGCCTCAACACCTTTGCTGTGATTTTTCTTCTGGCCAACAGCTGATTTGCATTGTTTACCTCTGAAGTCAGTTTTAAGCCAACTCGTGCATATTTCCTGGAATAAAATGCAAGTTTATCAGCTATGAATCTGAGTGAGCCCTGTTCATGGACTAAAGAATCAAGAAAATTCACACTGAAATAGATGTAAGAATGAGCATTTACAAAATCCCCATTGTTTCACAGCTGGAGCTGCATGGAATGGACCCAGCACAGGAGACAGACTGTGATGCAGACTCCGTGTTTCTCACGGAAATCATGGAAATTAATGAGAAATTAGCAGAGTCTAAAAGTGACAGTATTCTTGAAGAAATTGACACTTTGATTAAAGGTAGGTTATAATATGAGGTATTTATACAGCTCTAAAATACTTTATCTTGTGTAATATGAGAGTCTAAGACTCTTTATCAACATATTTTAGTATCTGCAACTTGTGTTAGCCTTGAATTGACTCACTGCAAGAGCTTCCCCCCAGAAAAAGTTGTCTTTAGCAGTTTATGCCATTTTTAATTTAAGCATCAGCTCTATCTGGAGAAAGTCTGCACAGTAGTGCCTATTCTGGTGGCAAAAGAGGGATATCAACTGACTATATAAAGGCACTTACTCAGCAGATCAGGGCAAGTGGGCTGTTGTAAGAGAATGAACCACTCAAAATGAAGTTCAATAAAATGCTTGACTGACCACATTAAATAATTTAATTTACACTGACATTGTATTTCTTTCACCTTCTTCAACTTAAAACCCATTTTATTAAGTGGTTATTATCCTTATACAAGCAAGTTCCTCAATTATATTGTTGGTGATACCCAAAACAGGGAGTTTAGTGGTCTGTTTAATTCTTTGCAATAACAGTAGTGTGCCAAAAGCAATTAGAAAAACAAAAATAAAAAATGAGTAGAATAGAATTAATTGTAGCAGAGTGAACGCCAAAAGTAACTTAGAGCTCTGGGAAGTTAGTGACCATTGATTTGCATTGCAATTGCTGTCTGTAAAGCTGTTTAATCAAAGAAGCTTATCTGCCTGTAATTGTAATTACATGAAACATAGCATTAAGATGAAAAGCTCTCTCAGCTCCCAGTAGAGTGCGAGGCTAGCAATTAGGTTTCCCAACACAGGCAGTCAAAATGCAGTGGTATTCAATATATTAAGTATGTAACGAAAAGTGAATGAAATGATTTGTTTTACAGTTAAACAAGAAGAACTGACCAGAGAGGTGGCTGCAGCTTTTGAAAGAGGTAGCTGTTCCTGTGAAGCATCTGGCTGCCATACAAACCTGTTCTAAATGCTTAAACCGCACATTCTTACTGGCAAATATTTCCTGAACTACAGAACAGAAATACTGCAAACACAAGTGTTCTTTGTGTGATATTTAGAATAAATACTAAAAGCTGACCTTTCTGCTGATGCAGGAAATTCAGGACCTCGCATTAGCTGTAAAAAAACCTATACAGTACAAAAGTTCCAGTTAATTCAATCTGCACCGAGATAATCCCTTCCCATGGGAATGAAGATGCTAAGAAATGCTTTGGTTGCTTGGTTCCCAGAGGAGCAGGAAGGTCAGACTTACCTAAATTTAGCACCAGTTCTGAGGTTTCAGACTTGCATTTGGGGGATCTTGCTCTGCCAACAGAAGCTGTCAGCAGAGTAGCAGGTGCTGAGCACCTCAGTCGAGCTGTTCCAAACTGATCCAAGATGAAACCAGTAGGCATCCTGGTTTAATAGTGTATTATGGGTCCTTCCAACTTGCAGCTTTTAGTGCTGCAGCAGGTGCTGTCATTGAAATCTTGAGATTTATTTGAAGATGAAAATTCAGCCCCTGTAACTAATCCTGTTTTCTTTCATTTCAGATGACCTTCAGGAAGCAAAGCAGCTTTTAGCCAAAATGAAGTATTTTGCAAACTTAAAGGATAAACTAAAGAACATGAAGATCCCTTCCTGATGCTGCCTCCTTTACTGTTAATGTCATTTTCAATTAAACAGATAATTTAGTTACCAAGTGAGAAAAATAGTGTTTGCTTCCTAACTTTTCACTAAAATCTTTCACTTTGAGAGAAGGGAGATAAACGTAAGAGAAATCCAGCACTTACTGAGTAACAGACGGAACTGAGAAATGCTGACAGCCAGGAAAAGCTGTAATGTGTAAAGTAGGTAGGACCAGTGTCCTAGCAGTCACAGGTACAGACACGAGTATCACAGAGCACACAAACACTGGATGTAATTATTATTTCTTACATTTTGACTAATAAAATACGAGTGATTTCTTTTAAGAAAGAGCCCTGGACAAAACGGTGGAGATGAAGCAGACAGCTCATTCAACAGGTCCTTCAAGCTCCATGTCCTCTTTGGGTCTGTTCTATCAGACCATCTTGAAGGATCTGTGGAGGTGAACAGTATTTAGTTACTGTCCTCTCTGCTTCCTGGTGCTTTTTGTGATGGTGATCTCGGTCTGCCAGGACCTGACCTTCAAAACTAGAAGCTTCACCCTGCTGCTCAGCTAAAAAAGGTTAAGATGCTAGTTAAGGCAAAAAAATAAACCCAAACTCAAACCCCAGAATCTGTTTTATTCGTACCTTTTTAGGAAAGAAGTCTTTCTAATAAAATGTGTTACAAATAGCAGTAATTCAGACAGGTGCTGGCTTGTCTATGTACAGATACAGTGGTGGGACTAGATTAGGAATGTCATTAAATCTTTCAAAGAAGTTATTTAAGTTGCCTTTTATTAAATGTCCTCTAAATACACAGGAGGCTTGAATAAACTGCTTGTTCATGGCATTGCACAGCTAGTTTAGAAGATGCTATTCATAATCCTCATGGAAGTTCTCCTGCAGCAGTGAAATCCCACAGAAGGTTTTTAAAACCCATCATGGAGTTGTCTTCTTTCATAAAGCTCCATTTCCTTTTTATTTCTTCCAAAATTAAACTTGTGAAATTCCTTTTTGATTTCCAGAAAAGATTTGTTTTTTGTCTCAGGAATTACAAAGAAGAGGAAAGCAGCCACAGAAGAGCACTCCAGTAAAAACACCAGGAAGCAGTACTGCTTCAGCCTGTTCTGAAAAAGAAATTTATGTGAGTGTAATACAGTGGTGTTTGGAAAATAAAAAGCTTTTTATTTCACAACTAATGCTGCTGCTCAGATAGTTTTAATAAAAAGCCATTCAACATATCCTTACCTTATATGTAACCTTTGACGTTGGTTTTTTTTTTAGACAGAAGACTACCAAGCCCTGCACAATACGCTTGGTAGGTCTTTTATTAAAAAAAGGAAGGACATTTAAACCCAACCGAACAATCCACAGTGTTAAGATTATCTGATTTATCTTTTTCTGAATGTTAGTATTTGCCAATGCTATTAAAAAAAAAACTATCCTGCTGAGAAGAGTTCAACTGAGAAGAAAGGACTGCTGGGTCAGGCTGCCCTGTCACCTGCTGCTCCTGCATGTTTTACTCTCAACTGGGAACACAAAGCTGGGGATGAAAGCTTCTGCTCTTTTCCTAGTAATCCTGATCACAAAACCCTCTGTACAGAGTTCCGGGAGCTCTCGGAACTGTGAACCGCAAGCCCCAGGCACTACTTCTACTTTGCCACAGAAGCACAAGGCCCCATTACGAGATGTGTTACCTGGATCTCTGCACCTGATGACATTTTTCTAGTTTTGATACCTTCTCTGGTCCATTTTTTTTTTGCTTTGAAACCACCCGCAGGCATTACTTTCCATTTTCATTTATCATGATTTACTATTTTTTTCTGAAAAACAGTAAATCCTTTAAGAGGGATTGACTAGTTGTATTTGGTTGGGGTAGTGAGCACCCTATGTTTAAGTGCTACTGCATCAGGAAATAACACTGTGATAGAGCCTGAGAGAAGATTAAACAAGAGGTGAGGCAATCAGGAAAACGTGTTGCACGCACTTACCACTATGAAGGGGAAGAGCATCCCAATAGTGAAGAAACTAATCCAACTGATGGTCCCTCCTACCACGTAAGCAGCAGCACGTGATGACTGTATGAACAGTTCAGCTATCAGGGTATTTGTTATGCCACCTGGGGAGTGAGTTTCAGAAACAAGAGGCTGTTGACCTAATTGTATATGTATCCATAATAGCACATTTTTGAATCCACTGCCCATGCAGTAAGTGTCCTGAGGAGCAGCCCTATTGCAGCACTGCTCAGGGAGGTAGGGAAAATCAAACAGGCTGCTGCTTGCTTTGTGTCTGACTGGACTGAACTCAAGGCAGAACAGAGACTCCACATGCGTAGCTGACCTGCACTCTGGGGCTATGGAGGCAAAATGCACCAGCACACAGGCTCACTGTGTTCCTTCACCAGAGCACAGCAGCCTTACAGAAACATCAGTGCCTGGCATAGGGAGCATAGCTGCTGCCATCCCCCTCATCACTTCAGAACATGCATTAAATTGCTGTGTCCTACCTGGCCCCAACCCGAAGCTCAAGATGAAGGCAAAAATCGATGTCATGCTCACATAAGGCACCCATGGGTACAGTTCCTGCAGCAGAAGAAGGTTTAGTTCAGATTTTGAGAATTTGGTTTTAAAGTCTGGCTTAAAAGTTACATTTTCTTTTGTTGTTTGATTGCCTCTAAGACAGTCATTCATGGCTGTTTACAGCTGACTTATTTAACACTATTGCTTCAGAAAAATTAAATATTGTTCATTTAGTAATTTGTACTAAATGGGAGTCTAGTACGTCTGCTGAGATTTGGAATTAGTCCTCTGATGCTACAAATCGACATGAACACTGAACACAGCACTTACGTGTTAACATTTTGTCAGTTTATTTTGGTATTTTATACTGATCCATGAGTTAGCTGCCACCAACCACTTTCACAGCATGAACAGATTCCTTGTATATCATTATTTATCTATACATAAATTTCAATAGCACAGTAAAGAAACATTAGCATTACTATATACATACGAAACTGGGTGCATTAGAAAGACCAAACTTAAAGCTTGAAATCCCATTATTCAAAAGCAGAGACATTTACAGAAGTTACAATTAGAACAATTAAACCAAGGCCTCTGCCCCAGCTGACTCATTCAACCTGCTGACTGGCCTAGCAGCTTGCTTCACTCCAACCATGCAGAAATCACTGCAGGTAAAAAGCAGGGGAGGATGTCTTCTTTGCATGGTAAGTGTAGAGCATAATTTGAAGTGAATCTCTTTAGTGAGTTTCTGATAGTTTTTGTGAAATTACACTTTGAATTTAAGTGTCTTTTGAATTTCAGCATGTTGACAATATTGTTTGTTAACTTTACTGTTCAGTGACTGAACACCAATGCTTAGTATCATCACTATGTAGCATTTCATCCTAAAATGACTTAAACCGCTAAAATAAATGCCATTTTGTCATCACTTAGCTTTGTCAGCACTAAACACAGCTGCAGCTTTAAGACAAATTCATGACCAAATCTCTTATTTTAAGGAAATACAGCTGCAGAATTGATCAAATCTTTCAAGCGCTGTCACTTTTTATGCTGCTGTTTAAACCTCTCTTTCAGCTGCTTTTGAGTGTCACAGATTTTCACTCACTACAGTCATAATTAATGAGTCCTTCTTTATACCTGATAAGTCAGGGAGAAGGTTAAAACAGTGCTCCAAAGGGCCATAAGGAGATAACCCCCAATGATGAGATACCTTCTTCCCACGTAGTCAATCAGTAAACCCTGTGGACAAGACATCATTTTCCATCACTATGTTGATCTCATATTTACTGATGTTCTTACTCAACAGGCATTTGTACTCTTGACATTAGGAGGTAGGATAAATTGCTACTTACACATGTGAGGGCTGTGAGGCATTCACAAGCTCCAGTGCCAAGTGTCACATATGGGATTTGTTCTGCTGAGATCCCAGCTTGTTCAAAAATGTAAGTTGCATAGAAATAAATCTACAACAGGAAAAAAATAAATACTAATGGGGCTTTCCTGGAAGTTAAATCATCAGCTGGAAACAAAGTCAAGTTCATACTAAACACACAGCTTAATGTATGTTATATTTTCAGTTATTAATTTGACACAAACAGCAACAAGAATCTGCTTAATTCATATCTAGGTAAATACATTGCCATGATACAAGCAAATTTAATTATCCAACCTACTGAACATAGTACTTCACAGTCTGAAACCAGACACAGCAGGTGAACTGATCCACCTTCGTCTACTTTCTCAGAAGAATGTGTAAGTATTAAGTCACTCTTTAAAGAAATTTACATACTAGAAACACAGAAATGAGAAAAAAATTAAGAGAAAAACATAGAAGTACCACTAAAATATTCTTTCCCACTTATCCCATTTCTCTGGGCTTCTCGACGTAGATCTTTTGCATTAAAAAGTTGAAAACCACATGGAAATTAAATCATTATTAAAGCCATTTGTAAGTACAAAAACTTACAGCATTTATCCCACTGAGCTGCTGGCCCATAGTCATCACAATAACAGTAATAAGCTGCCATCTTACAGCACGGTCAGTGAATAACTGCCAGGGCTTCTTGGTCTTCTCCCCATCCAAGGCAAAGCTTTCCCACTGTATGTCTTCCATCTCCCTTCCATACTCTGAAGAACCATGAAATCGCTTCAAAGCTGAATAAAGAAGAAAACACTCTCACAACTTCTGGAAAATATCTCCTTCCACCATGACCCAGCAACTGCTGGGATATGAAAACATTGCTTTTTGACTTGGCTTTTGCATGCTGGTTTCCAACATTTTTTGCTGTGATGGATTGCAGTTGCTTGCTATGTTGAAGATCTTGCCACAAGACACACTGGTCTATCTACTAGTACCTTTCCCAGACAGGTAAAAGTTCATATGTTCATCAACAGCACTTCAAAAGAACAGAAGAAAAGCAAGAGAAGTGTTTTTTCTTTATTTATGCGTACAATGAAAATTGAATTGAATACAACCCTGTCAACGCTAAGAAGGTAAAACTCCTTTGTTAAAGTCTCTCATTTATTTAGCATTTTAAATGGAAGATCCAGGGATCACAAGTGTAATTTTATGTCACTGTAAACTATATCAGTATTACCATACCAGCAGAAGTAGAAACACTGAACACATTTCTGAAAAATATGTATTTTATTATCCAAATTTGTACATTGGAATCTCTTTTTTCTGTCCTCTCAATTTTATTAATTACTTATTATTTTAGGGACAACCTTCTCATATTTTTTTAACAGATCTTAAACTGAATTAATTGGACCTGTTTACTTATAGGGACTAATACTTCACTGCTTAAAGTACTTTTCCACCCAGTCTCCCTGGCAAGGAAAACACTCTCCATGGCACGTGAGGACCCAAATGGCCTCAGTGTCTTCTGCATTCTATTGTGAAACAAAAAAACCCCAACACATTCTTGTGATGTTTAGTTTCTTCGTGTAGTATGAAGAGAAGTGTTCACAATCAATTACAGACTCCTGAGTTCCATAATCCCTATTTTCATATAAGCTCACTGAAGGAAAAACATGGGCCAAAAAGCACTAGCCAATAAAAATGTGCTGTGCTGATACAGACAAAAGAGGAATCTGGAACCCAAGATACTCCTTGTACTCTTCTGAGGACACAAAGAAAGTATAAACGCTGAAAATTACCTTTGACACAGCTCAGCTCATCACCTCTGTCGATAAGAAGATATCTGGGGCTTTCAGGAAACCATGGCAGGAATAGAAGTTGGGCAAATGCTGGTAAACAGCTGCTGGATAGCAACAGAGGCCAATACATTTCTTCACCTAATAATTCCCTGGGAGAGACATGGAAAAAGAAGGGGCAGAAGAGGGGAAACCCTACAATTAATTAGCTTATTGCTGCGTTGGTCTTACGCATTATTTTCAGGTTCTCCAAAACCATGTTTTTTAGCAACACAGTAGAGTAAAAGCATATGGACATCACCTTCAGGTCAGCAGCATCACTTGCTTTTGAGAATTACACACTATTTTAGGGCAGAAAGAAACTCAGAAAAGCATAAATGTAACTGTTTTACTGATGCTGCTCTAAACTGAGAATACCTCCCTGGGGAGACAGCAGAGATGGTGTGCAGCTGTGGGAATAAGGTGATAAAAGGAGGGTTTTCTTCTTATAGGTAGACCTTGTAAAGTGTGAAGTTGATTCACTAATGCTGCAATGGCCACAATTAATATTTTGCAAGGAGCTGCAGGGAACTGGAATTCTTTACATGCAAGTAACACAAGTCAGGAAAACAAAATGCATTTCTAACCTCAAACCAATTATTTGTCCCATCAGAATCCCCCCAGTCAGAAAGATGGAACTCCCCATGGCCATGCCACCTCTAAGATGTTTTGGGGCAACCTCCCCAAGATAGAGAGGCTGCACACAGATCCCAACACCTGCAAGTAAATAGAACATTTTTCTGTTAATAGATTTTGCTTTGAAACGAGCTACTGAACCAAAACATGTAGGAAATCAGACTTGGTTTGTTTCCTGTTACTTTAGCTGCCTTCAGATTCCAAGTTAGACTACACAACATATTTGTCATTGTATCTGCAAAGCAGCACACAAACACATATCACAATACCTAAAGAAACAGCAGTAACAATGATTTAGCATTCACCACAGTTAACTGAAAGTAGGAATAAGAGAAAATTCACCTGAATTTATGCCAATGAAAAACCTTCCAACAATCAGCAACTCAAACAATCCTGTAGGAAAACTGATCCCCATTAAAATGGAGGCCAGTATTGCTATAATATTATTCATCAAAAGAGCTCCTTTCCTAAACAAGACAAAAAAAATAGGAAAAAAAAATTAAAAAATAAGGAAATCTGCTATAACATGCTCTTTAAACATCTCCTTTCTGGTAATATGAAAAAAATGGGGTTTATACTGAAGAAAGGAGTGGGATTTTGCTCATTTATGCTGCATCTATAAAGCATGCACATGAAATGTTGCAAATTGCAGAGCACGCCCTTACTGGCATGAAGGCTGCAAATGCGTACGTGAGACCTGTGTTTCCTGCCATGTAGCATGTGCATATACTCCCACTTAGATTCCAATAAATGTCATGGAAAGACTAGACTGGAAGGCTGTAACTCAAATCTCGCCTTTTAAAGTCACATTGGAGCAAACTGTAAAATTCTACTAGAAAATTCTGCTTCAAAGTGAAAACCATTTTTAGTCACCTAAGATACATTTTCTCCCATTTTTGTCCATTTATGTACTTTCTATTCCAGTGAGAAAGTAGAAGGAAATATGCTGAACCTGATGAACTCACCTGCCTAGCCAAATTGCCATGCTCCCTCCAACAAAGGCTCCACACAGGCCCCCAAGAGAAAATACAGAAGCGATGACAGACCAAAGAAAAGTCAGCAGATCTGGATTTAGTGCCTTGTGATAACGATTAGTCCAGGTTTCATTTAAGAACCTGTGTATATGCTGCAGAAAAGAATGATGAATGTGGAGCATTATGTGTAATCAGAGGCTCCAGTTTTAGCCAGCAAACAAAGACTTAACAGAAGAAACTGCCTGGCCTCCCCCTTCTTTCCAGCATATTACATGTTCTTTCACAAACGGCTTATTTTAACCTTTGTAACAAGCACATGATGCTGTAGCAAATTCAATTTTCACAGTTTTAAAAGAAAATAAGTGAGATAACAGCAGAAGATAGCCATCAGTTTCACCATACCATCTGGAGTCACTCATAAAATATGCAGAATCCTCAAAGCCAGGGCAAGGGACCCAAATGTAACAAGGAGGTGAAAATACCTACAAGGTACTTGGACACTACACATTAAAGTTTTGACTCTCTGAGATCTTTCTCAGTAAGCTGCCTTTTACTGTAACTATCTTTTTTCCCTGTTATCCAGTGACAGCACACATAGGAATGGTTCAAAGCTGCATCAGGGGAAACGGTGGTGACATTTTACAGAAAAGGTGGTCTGGTCAGACACTGAAACAGGCTTCCTGGAGAAGGGGTCAATGCCCCAAACCTCTCAGCATTTAAGAGGCATTTGGACAATGCCCTTAGTAACAGGCTTTAACTGCTGGTCAGGCAGCTAGACCAGGTTGGAGGTCTGTTCCAACTGAAAATGTTATACTCTATTCTTAATGTTCTGGGCTATTTTAGTCAAAAGCGTAACTGGAAGATGTTCCTTACTTGGTCAGTTAATCCTTCTAAAACAGACTTTAACAGAGGTATTTATGTGGTCTATTTGTCACTTTTATCTGACACGCAGCACCTCTGATGGGAGGTACAAACAAATTCACATGAAAACACTTTGGAAAGCAACAAGAATCCTTCATAGGAGAGGAAGCCTGCTTTGGTGCAGTTGTGATCACAGTAGAAGTGCTTTTGGCCTCTCAGCCAGCTAGACAGGACACCTCCATCACTGCAGAACAACCATGTGAACAAGAGACTATGTTTTACCTGGGTGGGGGCATTGATGATGGAAACATTATACCCATACTGAAAGGTTCCTCCAATTCCAACAGCACAAACAGCCAGAAACAAGGTCCAGCTGGGGAGCTAGAGAACAGAAGAGAGTAATGGGAATGAGAAGTGAAAGAGCCTTGAACCCACATGCATGTAATATCTATGAGAAAACTGTAGTGAAATATATAATGCATTTAGTTTTGAACAGTGAAAGCATTCATTTAAAAAACTACATAAACTCTCAAACACCCGCAGCAAGAGAAAAAATTTCATGCAGGCTTTGGCCATAATCACTGACATCTTTTACAAGTGCAACAATTACAAGTATGCAGGTTCATCATAAGCAATACAACCATTGCACTGCTGACAGTACAGTACAGCTTCCCTGAGAATAAAAAGTGCTTCTCTGAATGACAAGCAAAGCACTGAATTAAGAGTAAGGGCTGCAGCAAGCACAGTAGAAAAAATAAAATCAGAGGTGGTGCATATTAGCACCACACACTCGGACCCTTCTGTTAACCAAATACTGACAACATAGTCTGTGTGTCTCCTAGGTACAACCTGGAATCTAGACAGAAAACAAACAAAACCACCCCAGAACCATTAACATACAACACACAGCTTATGTTCTATTATGACAGCTCTGCTCCTCCTCCTGCCCAAATCAGTCTGCTCCTTACACTAGTATCTTGTGTCACACTGAAGCTTCCACGTATGTTCTGTAAGCTACTTCACTCCTGACAGCTTCCAAAGGACTTTCATGTCATTTCAGAAGCATGCCACACACAAAATTCAATTTACATCCAATGTAAATAGTAAGAATCAGCAAACACACTCTCACAGCTTCCACTTTACAACACAGCTAGGTGTCTAAAGAAAAAACAAAACTTCATGAGCCTGCTCATCTAAACTTAAAAGTAGATACGAAACCAGAAAATTCACAAGCGTGCATCACTGTTAAAGCTACAAACTCCCTGCAGGACTCATCTCCAAAGGCCAAGACAGCACTTACCTTGCTACGTGCACTAGACCCTCTCAGCAGGGGCTGGGACTCCATTCTTAGCATGGGCTGACTTCGATTTCCTTTGCAAAATTTAGTAAACTACACCACAGGGATAAAAGGTACCAAAGATTAAGTTGTTACTCTATTAAAACAGGTTTCTGCCTTCCACCTCTAGCCTTTGGCGTTCTCAGTGCCTCTCATCAGGACGACAACGTTTCGCTCTCGCAAAGCCTCACACGGCCGTTCGCCCTCGACGGAGCACAAACCCGCCTGCGGGCCCCTCGCGCCATGAAGCCACCGAGAGCGGCAACGCTCACCTGGTGATGAGCCATGGCCTCCGGCTCCGCTCCTCGCCTCTCTGGCTCCCGCCGCGGCAGCTCTCGGAGCTGAGCGCTCACGTCACCGGGATTTGGCGTCCCCAGGAGCAGCCTGCCCCACACCCAGGCTCAGCCCGCCGCCCACGGAGGTCGCGCCGGGCCGCAGACAACAGCGCGTCTGTCCGGGCGCCTCCATGGCTTCGCCGCTCTCGGGCGCCTCCCGCCGCGGGACTCGTGCTGCCCTAGGGTCGCCTTGAAACCGGCGAGGCCTTTCCCCCCGGGGGCCGCTGCCGGGACTACAGCTCCCGCCGCGCCCCGCGTGCCGCCTCCGGGACTACAGTTCCCATAGTGCCCGCGCCCGTCTTCGCCGAGCGCTGCGAAAGGCCTGGAAAGGACTCGGGCTCTGGCGGTGTTGTGCAGCCCCGGGCCCGGCCCGGCCAGGCCCAGCGGTGAGCGCTCCGTGGGCAGCTCTTCTGTGCTGCGGCGTCGGGCCGGGCCCAGTGGAGCCCAGGGCGTACCGAGGTGCCGCCGTGCCGGCTCACCTTCGCATCCACGGCGCTTTGTTAGCGCGGGTCTCTGCGAGAGCGCCCCGGGCTGGACCGGGCCGGCGCCAGCAGCAGGAGAGCGGCTTCAGGCCGAGGCGCGCCGGATCCGGGCTGGTCCCCTCGCGGGGCCGCCCCGCTGAAGCGGACGAGCGGTGTTGATGTTCTCTTTCTCCCCAGGCAGGAAATGGCAGCGCTGGGCAGGTCCTGCCAGGGCGTCCCCGCAGGCCCTCCCGTGGAGTTCCCTCAGGCGCCGGGCGCGGCCTCCGACCACCACGGCCCGCAGCCCTCCGCTGGTGGCCACGACCGCCTGCAGCCCCCCGCGATGATGATGATGGCCGGGAACGGGAGCGACGGTACCGATGGTGGTCATTCCTCCGGCCTATACCTCCCAAGCGGCTTCGACGTGGCGTCGCTCGCCGCGCTGGGCAGTTACAACGAGGGCTCGCCGGTGGCCCCGGTGGGCTCCTTCACGAGCGGCGCGATCCCGCAGCAAGGCCTCGGCCAGTAAGTACGGAGCCAGCGGCCGCGGCGAGGGGATGAACGTGTTTCTCGGCTGCAGGGCAGCATGAAACAGGTTTTCTTCTCAACACGGGTTATAAATTTGATTTCTTGCCGTAGTGTTTCACTTGTACGATGTTAGAATTGTGTTGCACGCGTCTTAACGGCCTTCAGGTTTGTAAGTGGGGGACTGAAGAGCTTCCTGAATGGAAAGAAATGTAACGAGGTTTAGTGACATCTTGGCATGATCTTAACTTCATGCATATTTTACTTTAACTTGCTCTTTCTCATATGCAAGCACAAAAAGCTATTCCATAAACTGTTGTTGTTTGGTCATCATTAATTTGAGTATGTTACTGGGACACAAGGTATTAAGAGACTGAAGCTGGATCACTTGTTGCTTGTTGAAGCATTTTTTCAGAAATTGGTCTTGTCCCTTGTGGAAAAAAGCAAATAATGTAAAGGAGAAACTAGCATGGAAGTCTGCTCGGAAAACTAAGTAATTACAGCCTTCTTTGACTTTCTTTGGTACAAAGTGTCATTTATTGTCCCTTCACAGCTGGTAGCTGGCTGCAACTGTTGCTCTTAGCGGCAAGTGAAATTTTTAAAGGGAGGAAAGTATTGTTTGAAACCTCAGTGTCACTGGAAGATAGAATCTAAATAACCATTTGTTTTTCTTTTGCAGTGGCTCTGTTCGCTGTGGAAAGAAGCATAAGCTAGAAGAAGAGACGGAAGGGTAAATTAAATTTGTCTTTTGTAGCCAGAAAATACTTAATTTGCTTTTTATTTTTGATAAAGATTTGAGCACATCTCACCTACAACATGTACAGGAAGGGAAATTCTGCTATTGTTTCAATTTGGAATTCTTCCCCCGAGTTGCACACAAGCCTGAATGGCTTTCAGTTACCTAATGAATTGTGTAGTGCTGGTTTTCGTGCATGGGTATCCACATTTTCTTAGGAGCAGCATGAATTCATGTTCTTTGTGGAGGTTGTTTCCATAGTGTGTAAGATGTGTTGACATGCACATGGCTTTCTATTAACATCTTTTCCTGTAGAATGGCACATTTCTCTTTTGACAGCTGTAAAATTACTTTGTTTCCTAGTTGTCCTGTGCGGAAGAAGAGACTGACAGGAGCCAAAAATTGCCCTTTGAATCCCAACAGTGAAGAATGGATTCTCTGTGCAGGTCAGCAGGCAGCTGGGGAGGTAGCAAGTCAGTGTGATGGCAGCGGTCCTGAAACTGCCATGTTAGAAATTCCCTGTGAAGAAATGGATCAGACAATGGGGGAACAGCAATGCGAGGTTGCTCGCAGGAAGCTTCAGGAAATTGAGGACAGGTAAATGCAGGGATTGAGTAGACTGGCTTTGCTGAGCTTTCCCTTTTTTGTGGGCATTACAGGGTAAATCTAGCACTTAGCAGTGTAATAACACTGTAATAACCTTCTGCTCAAGCGCTTGCTTTTTAGGCTGCCTGTGGTCCTAATGGGTTTTAGGACTGGTACTATGATCTGAAATCAAGGGTACTAAAGCAAGAGATGCTGAATAAGTAACCACCTTTTCACAATCATGCAGCATCAGTATACCATAATGGGGTTTTATGCTCTTTTGTGAGTTTCTAGAGCTCAAATTTGAACTAGTGCTATCTGGTCAGATTTGAGTTCATCTTTTTTCAACCAGCTGCAGCCTGTTCTATGATTAATATTTCTAAATGCTCAAGGCAGATACGAATTTGTCAGCATAGAAAGTAACATGAACCAGAGATCTCTCTCTGGACATATGCAATGAGACTGAGGTTCACCTTGCTGTTAAATAGCAGATAGCTTGATATTGGGGTAATGGGGTGGCTGTGGGCAGTCTGTTGCAATCATTTAATAAATTTTCTATGTATTTTTGTCTTTGAAAGATTTTTGGGAATGTTGTGTGCATTTGTCTGTTGATGGCAGTTGAGGTAGTATTCCGAAATACCTAAAATGACCACTGAAGACAGTTGTTAGGAAAGCCAAAAGTCTGAAAGTTATAAACCAAGCTTTTTTTTTAGATGATTACTCCATAGATGATGCGTGAAGGAAAGCAAGGTACTGTTAGATCATTTCATTTTTTCACGGGTAAATCAGAGTAGGGATGTTTGTCTTTATTATCTGGCTGTAACTGCAGTAATGCAGTCTGCTTTGACCTCTCAGAGGATTGTTCCCCATCCTTCCCAGCTACTGTGCTGAATTTTCTTCAAAAGATTTGCCAAAACTAAAGGAGATACCTTCAGTTTGTTCTGAATACTTTTTGTGCTGTTTTAATCTCTGCAGAATTGGTGCAAAATTGTTAAAGGTTAAGAACTGTATTCAGCACTTTTTCAGTTAAGATATGGGGAATTGAGCAGGGGAAGCTACTGCAAAACTTGGCTAGCTAGCTCTTGTAATGCGACCGAATCACCTAATTTCTCCTGAAGGGAATTTATGTATTTTCTCTTAGTATTTGTCTGCATTGCACACTGCTGGATGATGCAGGGATAACAAAGCTAGCTCAGGTACCAGAAGTGGCATAGCTGCTCAAGTGGCTTCTATGCGTACAGTTGTTCTTAGGGTATATTGGCCCAAGAGAAACTCATGTTAACATGGCCCCGCTGCTTCTGGTACCCAGCCTAGGTTGGATATCTACACGGTACAGTGCAGTGCACGAACATGAAACTGTAGTCTGCAGTGGATGTGCCTGTTAACAGAATGCTCAATAGTATTTATCTCCCTCTTCCCCCTCCATTCCTAGGATAATTGATGAAGATGAGGAAGTTCATGCTGATGGAAATGTTAGCAATCTGCCCACTCTTATCCTGTCAGATACCCTTAAAAAAGGGATGAAGAGGGATTTTGATGAAGTCCTGACAAAGAAAATAATAGAATCTATGTAAGTTCTGGAGGAAATCATGGTGCTATGTAGCTAACACATGCAAATGAAAAGAGACCCAGTCTCATGTTTGTGGAGATGACCTTAATTACTGTATGATGCAGTCAACACTGTGTAACAAACCATTCAAAACAGGAAAGACTGTCCTGATGTACAAGAGAAGTAACCATAACTCTGTACTGGTCATCAAGCTGTCTGTTTTGTACCCCTCACTTGTACAGAGTGAAATTTGTTGAATAAACCATTGCATCTTGATTTTCATGTGTGTGAGTTTCCAAAAGAAGGTGGTCCTGAAGTGAGACCAACAGTGGTCTTTAGTTTGGTGAAAAAGAAGACACAGGCTTAGAACAAGAAGTAATGAAACTGGTTAAGGAAGAGGAAATTTAGTAGGGGGAAAATAAAAGGTGTATGGATTCTGGAATATAGTTCCAGGCTAGCTCAAAGGATGAAGATACTGGTCTTCTGCGTTTAATAGTTGTGATTGGAGAACTCATATTTAACTGAGACTCCATCTCTTCTAGGAGCCGTCCTTCTATGGAGCTGGTGCTTTGGAAACCTCTTCCTGAATTTCTCTCAGATAAACTGAAGTCTGTTTCTGTTAAGAACTTCAAGCAGCAGAGTATAGAAGGGTGTCAAGCTAAGCAGTCAACAAGAGGAGCTGCTTTTGACCCACAAACTGAAACATTCCCTGAATCACAACAGACTGCCATGTCTCCAGATCCGTACACTACTTTGGGAATCTCTGGATGTGCAGAAGAAGAAATGGAGTTGTAGATACCAAACTGAAGGCTGAGAAAGGTGAGCTTCAGATGGGTTTTGTTCCTTTTTTATTTAATTCCCTCTTTCTTTCTGGTTTGATGTATGAATCTGAAATTTTATTTTTTTTTCTTACTAACAATCTTAAAAACATGGATTGGCCAGACACAAGGTAACTGAAAAAACTCCCAAGATTTCTGTACTCTGGCATGTTAAATATTCTTGTTTTTACTGAAGAGGTAATCCAGAGGCCTTTGGAACAAGGAAGTAGATTTCCATCTTGCTTAATGGTGGAATATCCTCTTAATTGTTCTTGGTAAAGCATAAAATCCAAATATTGAATGTAAGTGTGGCTTAAGACACATCTTTCACATGCTGAGCCATTAAGACTTTGACACACATACTATGCTGGGTCAGTTAGTTTAATTTGAACTACAAAAAGGTATGGAAAGGAAGAAACACTTTTGAGCCTAGACACAGAAGAGTAATCCCTGTGGTAATACAGCTTTTCATGCTATTTCATCTCTGGCTGGTTTGTGCTTGATGCAAACTCAAATGTAGAAATTGCACATTCTGCAGTGTGATGGAGAAGGAATGTTATAGCTGAGCATAAACCTCTTGCTTTGGAAAAAGTAAAACCATCTACTAGCCTGCAACGTATCTACTAACCTTAGTCATCATCTTTGGCTTATTAGCTCCTAAACTGTGCTTGTGGGTTTTTGCTGCCGCCCTCCCCAAACGATGTAAAGTCTGGAAAAAAGTGGTTCTCAGCCAATTGATTCACTTCCATTGTGCTGTGATTCTTTGTATGCATAGAATTGGAAAGTCAGCTAAAGGCAGTGTAACTTTTGATGAAATAAATGTTATCCTTTAATTTTTATAAACACGGTAAGCAAATCAGGTAACAAGGAGCCACTTTCTGGCATAAAGAGGGTCAAATGCTGGTTGTCGTCTGTAACAAAGTCCCAAACTTGAGGACGTGAGACTGCTGGCACTGGTAGTGAAGATGCTTGTCTTCTGTGGGAATCTATACTTAAATTTTAAGCCAGAGCATGTGCCATTAGCATAACGTCACATAGGTTATACGTAAGTATGCCAAAAGAATTTTGTACCTAGCTTAGGGTGTTAAGAAAAGGAATCCTCGATGAGTTATTGCTTGTACCTTTCCTCAATGCACAACAGTTCATTACGCTTAAAATGCTTAAACAAGGCAGAGAATCTTACATTCTGAAGTCCTTGAACTTTCTCAGAGATACATGAATTGAAGCTTTTTGTAAGAAATTCCTTTAAGAGTAATAGTTTCTCTTCAGCTTTAGCATCCCATTCTGTTGTGGACATCTTGCTAACATAAAAGAGCAAGTACACACCTGACACCAGAAGCTTTGTTCAGAAGATACCCCTATTTGTTAAACCCTTGTCTATCTTGCTGCTCTTGTTAAAGGTTGTGTGAAATTTGCTATCCCTAAAATATTTCAGAGCATCACTCAAAACATTTCAACATTTGAATAGGTATTACTCTGCTAACCAACATATAATTTGAGTATTCTGAAACTATTATTAAATTGGAAAATGTGCAACTTTATTACACTGTTATGTCTAATTTCATTTCAATGTCTTCTACAAATCTGTTGCACGCAGTGTGTAAAATTTCTCATGTATTATTAAGCTGCTGAGTGTGCTTAAAATCTACAGCCTTTGACACGCTACACTGTTTGAGTATAAAGTAAATGCAGTTGGAGAAGGCTGTTGCCACTGTGGGTAGAAAACGTAGTACCTCCAAATACTTACATGTTTCTAAGCTTGCAGGATTATAGTGAAAGTTAAAGGTTGGAACTGTTTTAGCTGATAGCTCTGAATCCTAAATAAACTGAAAAGATAAATAATTCAAAACCAATTCAGCAACGTTAAAAATTGCAAGAGGGTGTAGAAAACTGGGAGGCCAAAATAAGTCAAATTTAGATGCAGGGTTTCCTCTTAAAAATGAAAATTGCTTATCGAATTTGCAGAATAAATTCTTGTAGATGGCTTTTAAGCTTACTTTCTTCCTGTTGCGTTTGTACCAAAGGTTGACTTTCAAAGATGCATTTCCTCTTAATTGTTTGCTGCTAATACAGCACCACTGATTCCTGTTATTCAGCCATCTGAAACAGTAATACAGTGGTGGGCTATTGACAGAGACCAAGATGTGGGGGAAAAACGCTGTGTCCAAGCAGTGTGCTTTGGTATAAAACATTGTTTTCATAATTTCTGCCCTTGCAATAGGAGAGAGCAAGAGAGAAGCAGCTGTGGGGTGTTTTCAGACTTCTGTGTTTGTAACAGTTTCATTTGTTGTTAGCTTCCTTAAAATGTATTCATGCTGTTTACAAGCAGGATGGCAAATTAATGCAGTATTAGGAAAAAATTTATTTTGAAATACGATCTGATTCTGGTCTGTCTTCTCAGGGGACCAAATCACCCTTTGTATGTCAGTTTGCAATAAATTTTCTAAAATATTTTCTAGATGGCTGTGTTTCATTCCTAACAAAAGTGAACACCTTGAGAGCATATGTCCAGTCCTTCAGTTGGAGGGTAAAATACTCTTCAGCCCAAGAAGATTTGTAATTTAACTACATAGTTCCAAGAGTGTGTCACAGTGTTCAGCAGGAGCATAGCAGCAAGGTGGGAGAAACCTGAAGCTGCTAGAAAGGAAGCACGGTTCTAAATCTGCCATGCCACAAGAGTATTAAAACTTTCATGTTTTATTTTTTATGTAACACTTCGCTCATCCACTGAACATCTGCTTCAAGCAACAATTTTATTCTCAGACTCTCAGAAGTCCAATGTTTCTCATGTCAGTTCTGCTATACTGCACAGCGCTCTTCAGTGCTCAGATAGAATGCTTTATTACAAGCTAGGTTATTCATTTGTATAAAAAGCAGTCTTATCACCTTGGTTAGTCACCAGTACCCTCTTGTCCCATCCCCCATTCTCTTCCCTCCCTCACCTCAAGCTATTTTCTGTCAAAATCTAATGCACAGCATGACAACTGAAGCCAGGAGCACTTGAGCAAACCCTTGCAACAGCTCTCACTTTCAGAATAAAATTTCAGTTCCAGTTCAAGTTGGTTTAATGCTGTAATGTTGGAACAAGTGGATGGGGACAACAAAAAAAGTCCTCTTGTGTTATTTGAAATTAGCTCCTGCAAAGTTAATTTTATGCTTCAGGAATTTGTGTGGAACACAGTCACCTTTTTTCGTCCCATGTATGTCACACAGCTTCAGTAACACTAGACACCACTTGAAGTGCACCCACCTTGACTAAGACTGAGCATTTTGAATGGCTTTACTGGTGAACAGGAAGATATTACAATAATTTCATTCAGACACCAGGCTACTGCCAGCTGCATTTCCTGTTCAGGCTGCAGATTCTGCTCTAGCAGCTCCAGCCATCATGCAAACCTATCTGTCTCAAACAGGTTGTAACATCAAATGCTCTCAGGAGCTGCCAACAGCACTTCTGAAGTGCTGCTGGACTGGTACATTAAGATGATTTAATGACAAGGCATCAAGACCTAATCTGCTAAAGTTTCAAATTCTGCAAGGCCCATATACTCTCCCCTCCCCACTGAGATCCAAGGCAAAAAAAAGCCAGTGAGCTGCACTGCACTTTAATTACACCAGTAGTTAAATGGAGAAAGCAACTCTACATAGCAAATGTAAAACAAGTATTTACGCAGTAAATCTGTAAGATACACAGACTAGTTTCAAGCCAGCTGTCTATATTTTAATATCTCACTGCAGTTTTGGAGGTTAAAATTACTTAAAATTGAAAACAAACTTTTTTCAGGTTCATATAGAATTGGCAAGTTCTTAAAAAACCACCTTTCCTCCCTCATGAGCCGACAGTGATGGGGGGGTAGGACAGGGCACCCTGGGCTGATATCAGCAGAAATGCAGTGGCCATCGCTCCATTTACTAGCACAGGTAGAAGTTAGCAACACTTCCCTGAATGCACTGAATTTCCACCCCTACCCCAAAGGGTTTATCCTGTTTATCCAAGGGGAGTTAACACTACTGGGTTAGACACTGATTAGTTGGGGAAAGAGTTCATTAGCAAAGCTATCCTCCCAAGCATGGTCAGTGTCAAGCGAAGAGGACATGTCACTGAAGGGGGAAAGGGATCCTTCATATCCAGAGTCACCACAGGCATCCAACAGAGAGTTTGAGGCTGCAAGACTATGATGAGAGGAAAGCAGGTGAGAAGTGCCCAGTTCAGGCATGAAGCTGTCTACTGGTTCCTCCTTCACAGTTACTGGGACCTTGGAGATAACTTTGTCTTCAGATGGAGACAGAGGTACTTCCTCAATTTTCACTAGCATATTGGTTTGGTTGCCCATTTTAACAGGAATCTCCAGTATCAGGGGCTTGGTGTACACATGATCAAACCTTATGAGTTCATTAATGGCCTCCAGCTTAGCTGATGGGGACCCCAAAGAGATAGAGGGGGAGGCTGGTATGGGACTTGTTTCTCCACAGATCTCTTCCTCCAGCTTTTCCAGGCACGTTGACTCTGAATCAGCATATTTAAGAAGCATCTCTGGATCCAGACTGTCCAGAAAGCCCAACAGGAGATCAGACTGCAGAATGAAATATTGTTTTAGAAAAAGAGCCCACTACTGTTACAGCAGAACATCAGCTGCTACATCTATTAACCTTCACCTGGAAGTGAAAACATGCTAACACAATCACAGAACTGCAAGTTATACCAAGAACACTGCTATAATAACAGTGAAGGAAATTACTTCTGTTTCAGAAGTTCTTGGTGTGTTAGCCTTTTTGTAAGGGCACTGACAATCCCCATAGAATTCTACATGTATTTTATATTCACAGCCTATTAGAAACTCCTCAAGATCTTGGACCCATCAAGTACAAACACATTATCCTGCTGGCTTCACAGAGCATGTACCAGAGCCTGGTATGATCAGACCTGCCCATGACTAAAGCTGCAGGTTTGGGGGAGGAAGGAGAGGGGTGTTCGTGCCTTGCTCCTGCCCTTACATATCTGGAAGTCATTAATAAAGGTCAGGTTTTAAGCTCAAACAGCTTTGCCAGGTGCCAACACATCAGCAAAATGATAAAGGTTGTTTTCAACAAGAGTAAAACCGCAGTATGCTTTTAGCATTTGTACATTTTTGCTGTAAGAGCTGTAAGACTGTTTCAGGCAACAGCCTATCAAATTTAATGGAAACTGGACTTGTTGAAGTTGCATGAGCTCCTGTACTCACTGGATACAGGCTAACACACCTGTTCTGAGCCACAGGTATGGCATTCCAAGACTTGGAAAACAAACAATGAAAAGTCATCAACTGACTTCAGATAAAGAAGTTACAATACTAGTTTTAAATCCACAGTGGTTCTGAATTTCATGGGTTTTCTAGGTAGGAGCAGATGCTCACCTCTGAGTCTGAAGAGTCACTGCCATCAGAATCCATGTGGAAATTATCAGAAATGGTGACTGCTGGGCCTGCACCTGCTGCAGAGGAACACGTAGTCTGAGTGCTGCGGACTCAGCGGACCCGGTCACCAATCTAGTCTCATCCACCTGTGATTCCTTTACAACCTGTGCCAGGGAAAAAGTCCCGTCAGTTACTGCAAATGTTCTGGCTGATAGTACACACATACTCCTGCAGATCATGCAAAGGCTTCTACCATTAGATTCCCCATTTATTTTTGGACAGTAGGAGCCTGAAGGTAAGACCAGTTTCAAAGTTGGCTCAAACTTCCATATATCTGCAAACTCACTTAAGTGAGAGCCAGATCCCCTTCACTATACCCCATGTGTTTGAGACTGACCCGCATGAATGGAGCAGCGACTACTTCTAGAGCAAAACAGAACGATGAAATAATCTCAAGCCAACTTGAAACTATTCAGCTTGCTATCTCCCACACCACCGTCGCACGGCTCCTATCTGCTTTGTGTGGGAAAGCCTCCACTTGGAGGACAAGAAGGTGGGCGGCACATTAAGTGTCCTTGCCACAGCACGGCAGCAACAGCCCGAAAGCTCTCGGCACCGGGATCCCTGCTCACCGCCACGCATGCGCCTCCAGGAGCTGCTCTCCGCGGCCCTGCCCGAGGCAGGGGGAAAGAGACCAGCTAAGAGCGCGGCTGGGGGCTCACCTCGGACTCTCTCTCCTTCTCTGCCTTTAGAGCATCCAAACCGAGGCGGCAGCGCAGCTCTTGGTTCTCCAGCGTAAGGCTACGCGTCTTCTCGCGCAGGAGTCGGTTTTCCAGCAACAAGTTCTGGTTCTGCGGAGAGCCGTGAAGCAGGAAAGCGGCGGCGCGAATCGCCGCCCCTACCCCTCCCCCTACCCCTCCCGGCCGCTTACCTCCTGCTCCAGCTCCCCGACCTGCTGCTCCAGCTCCGCCATCCGCGCCTTCTTCCTGTCCCGTGCGCTCTGCGCCGCCACGCGGTTCTTCAGCTTTCTGCGGGGCAGGGCGCTCGTCAGCGCGGCGGCGCCCCCGCAGCGAACACCCGCCACCGGCCCCACTCACCTGCGCAACGCCTTCTCCTCTGGGCTCAAGTGGGTCAGCCGCTGCCGCTTGCGGGCCGGCGGCGGGGCCTCTAGACCTGAAGCGGTAGCGGCGGCTCCTGCTGGCAGGACAACAGAAAGATGCCGGCCGGCCGAGGGGCACTGGGCCGGTTTGCCGGGGATGAGAAGCAGCCTAGGGGCCGCTGCGCCGGGCAGAGCAGCCATGGCCGGGGACGAGGACAGAGAAACTGCGGCACGTCAACACCGCAACTGACACTGCTTTGCGACCTTACAGCCCCGCCCGGCTTTCTATGATCGTGGCTCTTTCTCATTGGTAGGCACGGCACGACGATGCGTCCTGCCTAGCTCGTGATTGGCTTGCTGTCGAGGGCAAGCGGGGAAGCGGATTGCATCAGGCGCTGGGGTCTGTCAATAAATACGTGACGAAGGGGCGGGGCCACCGGCACTTCTGGGGCGTTCGGGAGCTTGGTTTGGTGCTGTTGGAGCCGCGGCGGTGCGCGCCGGGGTTTCTCGGTGCTGCTGCTGTTGGAGCCGCGGCGGTGCGCGCCGGGGTTTCTCGGTGCTGCTGCTGCTGCTGTTGATGCAGTAGCACTGGTGGGGCGAGGGGCGGGAGGGGACCCGGTGCAGTGGGGAGAGTCTCGAGGAGGGACTCGGCAGGTCTGTCACGAGCTGAAACCGGGGGAAGGCACAGCTCTGTGGGAGCACGAGTGTCAGGAGTAGAGCTGTAACAGATGCTATGGGGATGGGCGCAAAATAAGTTAAAAGGGAAAAAAAGCTGAGAGGAGCTTGGCGGTTTTTGCGCAGAAACCTCAAGAGAGCGCGCTCGAGTTCCTGAGGGTTATCCGTTCACCCACCTCAGAGGCGGCCGTGCTGTGGTTAGCGGCGGAAGCGACCGGTGGTGCCTGAGGAGGAGCCACAGCCAGGAGTCCTGGGCCCAGGCCGGTGCGGGGCCGGAGGTGGAAAGCCTGGAAACACTGCACATGGGCGTGCCGCTGCTGGGCAGTGTGCAGGCTGCTGGGCACAGCCGTACACACAGCCATGCACAAACACACGCAGCCACCTGGGGCCCTGGGTTGTCCGGAATGCCGACAGCAGCTTGGTGCCTGAAGCTTTCCATGCTTTGCTCATGGCAGTTGGCCATGACGTGGGGTAGCTGTGAAATGTTGAAACTTCAGCCGTTTACGTTTATTTCAGGAACTCATCTGCACACTGCATTTAAATTCGTTCAGATTATAGCTGTAGTTAAGTCCTGTAACTACAGGAAAAACACGAACCTTAAAAGTTCAAAGGCACTGGTGAGCTGCTTTGGCATTGCTCCAGCACTGGATTTCTGCCAGGCCTTCATGATACAGAGAACAAGTTGCTTTTGTGAGTTGGTGTTTGTTCTTCCCTTACTCGCTGCAGCATGACATTTAGTTCAGACTGAGTTCACTTTTCTACTTTGACACCTTTGTGAATAATACAGCTAGTGTTCAATAAGCTTTTTAAGCTGAGTGCAAAAAGGTTGTTTGTGAATTGCTAAGCCCCTCAGATTCCCATCACTGAAAACTTACCTGCTGCTCTTTTGTACATCTCTTCTGGGTTTGGACTCATGTTTTTTCTGCAATTCTAATTCCCAATTAAAAACACGACTGGTTTTTAACAAAATGCTGGTCTAGTATTGATGTCTTTCTCTGATTTCAATCATTCATTTCAAGTATGTTGCCCTTCTTTACAGCAAACATTCCCCTGCTTGTGCTGTTTTCTGATATTTATAGCTATACTGGTGAGACTAGCCATGATGTGATTTATTATATGGATACCCAGACTTCTTAGCATTATAGCTGAAGGCAATTCCAAACTTCCTGTCTATATGTGATTTAATTTTCCTATTTAATTTCATATGAAACCAGAGAAAAGGCATGTTTTTCTTTTTGCAACATTTGTGATCATGAATAAGCTTCAGAAGTGCAGAGATATATCTGCTAGTTACTGAGAATACATTTAGGCTCACAAATACTCTTATTACCATTAGAACACATAAAGTCTTTTATTAAATGTATGGATAAGTCACAGGGTGAAAGAGTAGCAAAGAAAAGTTCAATAAAGCTGATCTCGTACTGAGACACCCTTTCAGAAAACTTTGGTTAAAAACCTTAAAATTTAATTCTGATTTTTCACCTTTCCCTTCCTTCCCAGCCCCAAACTCAGTGTTTACACATTCCAGGTTTTGTCATTGGATCTAAGCCTGTGATCCACATGACAGTACTCTAATTCTTCAAGAATGCTTCTTACCCTGCCTTTTAGTTCAGCACCACCATCTATCTAAAGGATGTGCTAGTGAGGATACTGTTGGCTGTCTAGCCAGAAACATTAGTTCATGTTAACATAGCTTTATGATTCATGTTCCAGGAGGTCAACCCACCAAAAGAAATAGTTTTGTTTATCAAAGGTGAAGAGGCTTTGCCCTTGTATAATATCAGATACCGAGGAAGAAATATGAATTGAATGTTATTTATGTGTGAAAAGGGGGGAATAGGGAAAGAAATTGGAAGAAGAGGGTGTAGAGAAAAGATAGGTTAACTAAAAAGCATAGTCTGAGAAAGAGCTTGTTTGCCCAGTGTGCATCTGAAAACACTTGGAAAGTAGACCAGGGCCCCAAGCTCATGTCCACAGCTGGAGTATTCCCAGATCTGTATCAGTAGCTGATTAAATGAGAAAGGGAACTGCTGTACAGGCCAAAATGAGGTCATTCCAAGTCTGCGATGTTTGTAATTAACTTTCTATTCATTTTACTTTTTCTTAAATTTCATTAGTGGGATTCAAGAGTGCATTTCTCAAAATTCTGGTGCTTACAGTCTTAAGGTGGAGAGTAACCATTGCCTGCCTGTGAGACTCTACTAGCCTAGTTGTTGAGTTCATTGTCAGCTGAAGCATGGGAAGAGTTTCATTTCAACCGTGTTATTCATTTGTCTGGGGTACTGGCAACCCTTCCTTTTAGTCTTAACAGTTGAGGCTTTTTGGGAACACACATGGGGTTCATGCTGTTCCTTGTGCTCTGAGTGGAAGGGTTGTTGTAGAGGGTGGGGATTATTTGGAGGCGACATGATAATAAAGGGTAGAGCACTTTTCATCAGTCTGGCAAGCCTAGTCAGAACAATGACATACCTTTTCTTCAGCAAAGAGGTGATACTCCTTTAGTACTAGGAATTGTGCAGAATCTGTATCTTTTGCCTACCACATGGAAGTGCAACCTTTCCACGTGCTCTGGGAACTGACATTGGCTTTGCCTTCCCTTAGCACTGCTATGAGTAAGTAACGCAGAAAGGTAATTTTTTTTTTTTTTTTCTCAGCTATCATTCCTTCTCTGTTAATATTTATTATTGAGATACTGCCTCACTGGTCTCCATGATTGTTTCCAGAGTACAACCAGAAAGCTGTGTAAAAGACCCAGTAAGTCCAACTTTAAAAACTGACTCTGCTACAAGGATCTTGCAAATGTGTACCTTGCATTCCAGTTCCTTGTCCTCATGTTCCACCAGCATATATTAATGGTACCTGTTACTACCCAGAATTATAGGAATAGTGGGTAGGTCTGCCTCAGTTCTAACATGGATCTATGCAGTGGGCCACAGGCAATGGCTAGAGATTCTTACTTTGATAATCTTTATGGCTAAGTCCTGACCTAACTGATTTTGTGGTGAGGAAGGGATTCCATCACACTTGTACCTTGAGTTGCCTTCTGTTACAGCTCTTTTTCCAATACCTTCAGAACTTCATGCTGGAGATCCTTCTGTATTTTCCCCACCGCGGTGTCCTAGTCACTACAGGCAGCAGCAGTTGGCTCTGGCAGCATGTCTTGTGAAAGAGATCACATGCCGTCATAGTAGGTTTCTCTGTCTCCCCATCCCAACAGAATCATTTCTCCTGTCACCACAGTTAATGAAGCCTTGCTTCTGATTCACAGAAGTCTGAGGTAACTCAGACAATGCCATTAGTGTTTCTAGAACAAAGATACTCTGGAAGTTGGGCCTTTTACAATGTCTTTTTTCAGGAAGAGAGAGTCTCCCTTCCCTGTCACTGGAGTCCCCAGCAGCCACAGACACTGAAGCTCACCTTGGAGCTCCTTGTGGCAGCTTAGTAGCATTGCTTATATTCACAGAGGTTATGCCCCATTCCAGGTTTAGCGGTAGCTTAGTAGCAATAGATTTGATGCAGTACTTCATAGCAAAGGCAGGTGGGAAGCCCACTTCCACAGACCAGTGGTAGATGCATGTACAGCAACCGATTAGCTTATTTTTTGAAAAATACGAACCTATGTTGTTGGCCTCTCCTGTAGTATCCGTTCTGCACCGCAGCTTGCTTTTGGTAGCAAAATGATCTCATGCTTCATGGCTTCCGACATTTTGAGTGTAGAATTCCTTTTTTTAACATTACAGAATACAATGTGGCAGACTTTTCTTAACAAGGTCTAAAGATACATGGTCTCAATTTGGTTTTATGACAGTAAATTTAAGCTCAGGTAACCTAGGTAGAGAGCTCAGAATGTTCCTTGCATCTACATAGTATCTTATTTTCCCCGAATTTCCCTTGTATTGTAATTCCCATCTGCTTCATTTGTTAGATTCTTCTGAAACTCAAGAATTCTCTGGTTTCAGGCAGGACCAGCCATTAACTCGCATGTCATTCTGCAGAACTTGCAATTATTTGCCAGTTGAGTACTTCTCCCAGAACTCTGACTTGCTCATTGAACAGCAGTGTGTCTGCTAAGCACCACTCACATCTGCAAGTTGATCTCCCGCCGTTATGAAATGCTGGTTATAAAATGAAAGCCTACTTGTTTACAAGGACATTACAGTACTTTGGGATAAAGAGCTCTTGATTTGATTTGATCTGTCAGACTGAGAACCAAATTTCTTTTGCACATTCAGAGGCTGGAGCATACCATTCATGGGAATTTAAAAGAAAAGATATCTACCACAGTGAAGGGAAAGGCTTGCTTCCAGCCCTGTGCTACTACTTCTGTGAAAATGAAGCATTACCAGAAAGCTTTGCAAACACTGGTCATGTAAACACATTTTTATGCATAGAAGCTGGGTGCCCTTGGGAAGATTTATGTCACCCTGAGAGACTTCACCTGGGAACCAAATAACATTGGAACAGCTGGCCAAGGAAGCAGGCTCAGTTCAGGAAGCCTGGTGGACATCCCAACTAGGTGATGTGTGAAGGTATCCTGCAGGTCAAGGGAAGGTTGTGGTCGTTCAGTGTTTTACTCTGGGGCTTGGGTTTGTTCTGGCTTTTGTTTCTAACCAACTTGGTTAATATTGAGCCTATCCCCCTCCACACTATTCCTCTATCCATGACTCTGCTTCATTGCATGGATTCCCTTTCCCTTTCAGTGGTCGAGCTGTTGGCATCTCTGGTGGTTAGATGCCATTTGATTGTAATATCTATTTCCATGCTATAGTACTACTGTAGCTTTTGAGCCATTTTCTGTCTCGCTTGGTCCCAAGAACAGTGTTCCCCTGCAAAGGTCAAAGTTCTCTTCATTGTGCTGATGTGAAAATGTGGACCAGAGAGTTGTGCAGATTGTGCAGGGTTTGGAGGTTCTGGAAGATGCCACTTTTGAATGTGATTTGCAAATGTGATTAAGGTCTTGGCTAAACTGCAGGATAGAATTGTGCACTGTGAGTTCTGTCTTAAGATGTGATGTTACTTGAGAGGTATTGTGCCCACTGTTGTATACTGATGTATGGTGGTACATCGCTGGTGGTAATCACAAGCAAAAGATAAATGTAAAGGTCTGCCCCTTAGCTGAGATGGTGCAGCAGGTGCATCACTGGGGGATGTTTGCTGCAGACCATGCTTGCTGGGAGTGCAGTCTGAGTGAACTGATCACCTCTGCTGGGCTTGGGGTAAATACTTGACATGTTGAGGAAGCCCTCTGAGGAAAACAGTAACTGCTGAAATCGCACATGCCTGAAAGCTCCTGTTCCAGCACATTTTTCTGTTTGCACATCCTGGTTCAGAACTGGAACCTCTTCTTGGAAAATGATCTGACAGGTAAACAACCGTGCTTAGGAAAGCTTGATGATGACTTCCTGTTGGCAGAAGCTAGCTCTTCTTTGGAGCAGGGCCAGCTTCTGAAAGGAAATGCCTTCTCTCATTTTTTAGTCATTTCCTAGGCTTTGAAATCCCTTTAGAAGTTAGGGGCCCTGAGAGTCCTGGCAACTTTGTCAGTCTGTGATTTTAAAATTATTTCCTTATATTCTTCCATTTGAGTTCCTTCACCTAGTGCTGCCTCTTGCTTGCAGGAGCCTACCTCCAGCTGTTGCAAGAGACTCTGTGAGGAAAGAGGCACAGGAAAGTTATCAGGAATGCCAAGTTAGGAATCAGCTCTGTGTCAACATGTGTTCAGCGTGACCCAAAATGTGAGGGGTGTTGTCAGAATAGTCTGTCTCCTGCCTCATATGTGTTTAATTTGCTGTATACTCTGAGGGCATGGGGTAGCAGCTACTGTTCACAGAGGGATGAATCTTTCATGCTTTCTTTTTGTCAGCCTCATTTATTTGCTCTGTTAGCACTTGACTCCAGTGATAACTTTTATGTAAATGGTCAGGAAGAGTTGAAGCCCGTTATATACTAACTAAATAGATCATATGCTAGTACTTGAATGTGGAAAATGCAGTGCTTTAAGGTAATTTGTTAAAAGTGCCAGTCAGATCTTGTATCTTAGGTGAGTCTTTAACATAATAGATAATCTAAGATAAAATAAATAGTTGCTTAACTCATCCTTACATGAATGAATCAGTTGTTAATGTAGAAATTCCTTCATTTTAGACAGTCACATGTTAAGAATGGTTTGTTGTTTTGTTTTTTTTTTTGCTTTTGGTAGTCAGAAGTGGTGAAATCTATTTGTTTGCTTTAATCATACAAGTTCTTCATATTGCGGGTTTATCCATAGCCATCAGTATTAGTACCTGATACATTACACACTTTAACCATGTGCTTCAAATTTATTTTGAGTTGTTTATGTATTGTTCACTTTAAATTGTGTATTGCTTGAAGTAGGACTGCATGAACAGCAACTTGTATCATATATTTACCCCAGAAATACTAGGAACAATGCTGAATTAAAGATAGAAGTATTCATATTTAGCTTGGATATAAATATGATTTCCAGAAATGTGCAGGATATGTTGTTTATATGTTATTTACCTTGGATATTTCTTCAGTATTGTGAGAGAAGACACTGCTAAGTGTTGACATAATGAACGCATAAAATGAACAGTAATCCAGGATTTAGTGGGGATGTAACTGGAAGTAAGTAGAAATGATACAGAGCAATCTCAGGGATGGGAGAACACAGTGAAAGACATTTGTGTGGATGGATTTGAAGGTACTTCTTGCAGAATGAATGAATACTGAGAAACTTGGAAAGTATGGCTCCAGATTTTTTCAAATTCGTTCTGTTCCCAGCTGTGCTGGCAGAGGTTTTAGATGATTAAACAGCACAAAGCAATGGTCTCCTAAGATGATTAGTATTGGTTTGCTTTATTTGGTAACATGATGTTCTGTGCCTGCGTGCTTGGTGAGGACCCTGCCGAATGATCGCTCATGTCTGTTCTCTGTTGCAACTCTCATATAAGCTTATACCTTATATTGGACAATAGTTTGCAAAAATAAAAGGCTGCAGTTATCTAAATAAGAGCATATTTAGTACAGTTTAATATATTTCAGTTTTAGAGGCCTGATTCATTATTATCTTTCCCCTTCAGTAGATAACTACATGCACAGAAAGAGTGAAGGGCTCCCAAATCAGAATGTTTTCCCTTCATACAGATTTATAAGACTACACATTGTTTAAGACATTGGAAACCTTAACTTTCCAAACCTTAACAGGGAATTTTGTTCACAAATAGCTTTTGTAATTAAAGTTGTCATGGCTTGTCAGTCGGTTATTTGAATTGCTTCAATGCTGGTTTATTTGGATAAATTATGTTTCCAAACTTTAAATAGCAAGAGGCAAAGCTACAGTTGCATAGCATTTTTCTTAACATAATCTCCAATGATTTTTCTCTATTGGTCTTTAGTTGAGCTGATGAGTTACAATAGTTTGTTACTTTACAGTAATTGATGGTATTGACAAAAACATGGTTTTCAGAACTGTAATGGATAAAATGTTTTTATATTTAGCTTTCAGTTCCAAATTGCAATAGTAAAGTTTGACTGCGTGAACACGAAAGGCTGTGGGAGACATCTTGAATTCAAACTAATGTTTCTGGAGATATGTTGGCATGCTTCATGCATACGTGGTGTGTCTCGTCAAAGGGGAAAGGAACTTGCTTGGTTTTTTGAGTCTGGGAGGTCACCTACTGGTTGCTCTGCCTCAGCGCATCCCACACCTCCAGCGCAGCGTCAGGAACGGTCTGAGGAGCGCTGGAGGTCCAAGTATCGAAGTTGAAGCTCTTGATGCTGCTTCAGGAATGGAAACCTACCGTGCACGCAAATACTTTTAAGTAATGCTCTCAATCAATCCTAAGCCTTTGTTTGAGCTGTGCAATCACGTCTCTAGAGGCTTGGAACAACAATTTTACATGGTGATGAAAAAGGGCAGGCACATACGTGGCGCTGAATTACTAAGAGGACGGCTCTTGTTCCTGTTGCTTGTTAGGAGGGATGACAGTATATTTGATTATGAAATACGCTGTAGGAATATTGGCCTCTGGAAGGCACAGTGTTAAAACATGTAGGGAATGTGGAGAGTAGTCAAGACATACCTGTTACCAAGATCATCTGGAAAAGCAGGTATGGTAGTGCGAGTGAGAAACAGCTCTCCTTATCCTTCCTATGGACTCTTGGTCTGCTGTGAGAACTTCTTGCATACAGTTTGCTGTGAAAAGAAGGATCTCGAGTTTGATTTAAGAATTGCTTTAATGAAAAACTGCTCATCAAAACCCCATTCTTGTACAGAACTCTCTGGTGTGAGGTTGCTTGTGATACACATTTAAAACTGGCATAGATGTTACCACACTGCACCATGCAATGAAGGTATGTCCTGAATCCTGCTATGGCATTCTTTAATCTACACAAGGGGACCTCTGACCACCCACTTCTTAAACTCCAGTGTCATAACCAGCCAGAACTCCACGGTAAATGCTAAATAAGTATCTGCAATGTAGGAGGAAGATGTTGAGTCACATACTTTACAATTACATGATGGGGCTCTTTTTCCTTTGCAGTTTGGTTGAAGCAAAAGGCAGATACTTCTTCCTTTAGGTGGAACAGATATAAATAGAAGTGTATTTCAACATAAATTTGCTTCAAAGGAAATTGCTAGTCTCCATTCTCCATTAAAACAAACATAACACTCATAAACCAGAATGAAAAGTACTTAGAACACTTTGACTAATTTTTAAACAGGAGTTGTCAACAAATCCACTGGTACCCTCCAGGCCTTCTTATTTTGGTGGCATTTAAAATGTAATGGTTTATCCTGATTTGTCTATTGGTATGTTTCTTCTTGGTTAGTCAGTGATGTTTTTCTCAGTTTCTCTTGCCTCAACTAGGCTTTAAGAGTCTTAAGCATGGGCAGACAAATTAATCACTATTATGATTGAGCTGGCGTATGAAATTATAAGATAGAAGTGTTTGAGGAAACTGTGTGTTCCCATTCTCCAGTTAATGTGAAGTAATCTCATACCCACTGTTTTTTCATGATAACTTGCTTATGTGCTCACAGAAGTACATCTCTTCTGTATCGTCCCAGCATTGCCATGGAAACTAATAACATGCCCCTGCTTTCGGGAAGTGCATTCAACACCGTAAGATTAACTGTTGTTTCAAATGAGATAACTGGGCTGCCTTTGCAAGTAGTTTACTTTGTCATAGTTAAAGCAGCAGCCTGGAACCCTGATTATTGTCTAACTTAAACTGAAGATGTATCCATTTATATATTATCCTTTTTATGTTCATTATGTTGGTTCTCAGTTCTTTCAGCATCTTATTTAGTACCATTGGTGCCTCAACACTTTAGCTGAAATTTCCCTGGTGATTTGTCAGTTGGTCCTCTGTGTCAAGTAACAGCTTCTTGGGACATGATGCCTGTTCACCCACCCACCACCCATACTGGGTGTGATCATAACCTTTCTACTGCATATAAAAGCCTGATGATGCTTTTGTGACTATCAAAGATGAGAAGAAAATGTGAGGGTTTTGTAGTCATCACAGATCATACACAATTGCTTCTCATCCTTCTATTTACTCTGTAAAGACAATTAAAGAATCAAAGTTAATGTGTGAAGTATTATAGGGGTAAACTGCTGTCTTTTCCATCAGCACCTCTCCAGTGATGAGAACTGATGGAAATCTGTTTTTTCTAGGAGTAAAATTTCTCTTTACTGGTTGTCATTGTCAAGAAAAGAAGGAGATGAGGATCAGGTTGTTCTACTGCAATATAATCCATTTTTTTTTCATAGAATTCATTCTCAGCCACAGTTGCCATTTGCCATTGTATGTTCAGGACATGTTTATTAACTGGAGACAGCAGCAGTGGCGTGTGTGTGTGTCATTTTGATTGTTTCTTGGGGTTTTTTTTAAGTGGCAGCTTATAGAACTTACTCTGAACACCCAGTAGTTAAAGGCAAAACAACCTCTGTCCTAGGTGGGTACAGTATTACCTGCAAATGCTCACAGCCAACTACAAAAAGGTCATTGCTTGCCAGTGGGGGGAGGCAGTCATTGGACACTGCAGTGGCATGCTGCCCCTGCCTTGGGAGTGGGTTTGCCATTGCAGTGTAGCCTTGCTGAGTTCTCTGGGGTTATCAGATCACTTGTCAAGATATACAGTAGGAGTAAGAACCACCTTTTCTTACTACGTAGCTGAACAGCCCCTTTTAAGTGATTTTCTTATTTCTTTACACAGTGGATGAGAGATGTACTATGCTCCAAAGAAAGTCTGGCTGATCCTGGAGACAAACTCAATCAGATGGAGAGTCAAAATCCACAGTAACTGAAATGCATTTAATCCATGCTCATTGGTTACTTTTTTCTTTGGAAAAGGGCCGTGCTTTCCTTTGCTATGCTAGGATCTAAGACAACATAAGAGGGGAAAAACGTTTATTTAAACATTCACATTGCTATTGCCTGAAAGTCTGGTGTTTTGAGTTCAGTGCTGCCATTGCAAACTGGCTCCTCAGACTAAGAGCACTGGAGGCTGGCACCAGGCTGGCTTTCTGTAATGTGTCTTAAGAAAACACTGAACTGAAAATGTCATCTGCTGTTTGCTATACTAATAACTGATATGAGGCTTTGGGGAGGGTCCCTCAGTAGTGGAGGACAAACAAGTTGGTGCCAAAACAGCAGAGCTAAAGATGCTTTCCTGATGTCCTATCTTCTCCAATGTCCTTTTTGGATACTGTTGCAGTACCCAGAGTCCAGAGCCTCTGATTTTCGCAAAATTTGCAAGAGTGTACTATCTTAAGACCTCTGTTCTGCCCCTAAGCTTGGTTGAATTAGCAAACAGGTTCAGAAGAGTGACAAGGCTGACAGGCAGATAGCTTATGTTTCATTTCATTATGAAATAAGGCTGAAAGAGGCTCTAGAAGGGATTCCCTTCAGGGATCCCTACAGAAGGGATGCTGTGTTTGTGGCTGACTGCACAGATCTGACAGAAAGCAGCTACTGGACATCTCCATCCAAATGTATTTTCAATTACAGGGATGGCAGGACCCGGGAAGCTGGGTTCTTGCTTCATTTAATGGTGAGAATGGCTGATGGGCATGTTGTGAGTGGCTTACTTGGTGGTGCTTTCTTCTTGTCTCATGTAGTGCAGAGCTATAGTTCCTGTGCAATATTCCAGCTCTCTTTTCAGCACAAAATGATTAATTGTTTTGGCCTTTTCTGTAACACTCATCACAGCAGAACATGGGTACTTCACTGGCAGTGTTTTCTCTCAAGATGGTGTGGGGAGGACAATTCTATAATATCTATTTCTTTGCAAGGGAAAGGAGATTTTGGAAGTTTTACTCAAAAACATCCTTTAGTGTTGATTGCTCTCTTCTGAGATAGCATCAGAGAGTCCTTTAGGCTGGAAAAGACCTTTAAGATCATCAAATCCAACTGTTAACCCCATCACTGCCAACCCCACCACTAAACCATGTCCCCAAGCATCACATCTACACATTTTTTAAATACCTGCAAGGATTGTGACTCACCACTGCCCTGGACAGCCTGCTCCAAAGCTTGACAGCCCTTTTGCTGAAGATGTTTTCTCTAATATCTAATCTAAACCTCCACTGGTGCAATTTGAGGCCATTTCTTGTTGTCCTGTCGCTTGTCACCTGAGAGAAGAGAGAAAGTGCCTAGGGCATGCCTTGTCAGACCATCTGGCATTATACATCATTATGCTCAAATCATAGCTCTTAGTGTCCTCAATTGCAATTATAAATGCTTGAGACTTCTATGTATCAGAGCCTGGGCCTCAGTTGGTTATGCAGGGGAAAACAAAGAAAGGATACCTGAAGGTTTGTGGCATAGCTGAACTGTGAGCTGTATGCTGCCAGATGGGAAGGAAGCCAACTGGAAATGTTTGATTGTTGAATGATAGACAGCCCATTCTCTTCTGCAACCTTCTGCTTGAACTTTTGCCCAAGCAGAGGGGGCTTGGTGACCTGAGACCTCATGTCACTCATTCAGCTATCAGGCTACTGCAAAGGCAATTTTCCTGCACCTGTAGTCTAACAGGATAGTTTAATGAGGTGGATCAGATCTTCAGCAACTTTTACTTCAGGGATAGGATGCTGTTCCCTCATTATATAGACACATTCCCATATTTTTCACTAGTTGGTTTCCAGATTTATTTGGCCTGCCCTTTCTGCATTTCTAACTCTCAGCTGAACCCAGAGAAGCCCTACGTTTAAGGCATTTCCTAGAGAACATCCAGAAAGTCCTCGTGATTTCATTTCATTAATAACAGAGGCAGAGGCCTTATCTATCTGAGCCCCTACACTGTTTAAGTAAATTGGTGTCCACTTAGCTGTGAAACTGGAAAGTCAAGAATGCTGTGTCCTTTCCTGCTGGTCAGCAAAGGAGCAGGAATATCCTTCCTAGTTTTTGTTAAAATAAAACCATGTGTTCCACACACATACTGACCTCTTGTTGTGGTCTCTTAGAACTAGATTTCCAATTCCCATCTCCACTCCTGAAGCTACTCTTCCCTATACTGTTTCAGCTTGCTGATTCAGTTTTAAAATAACCTTCACTCCATTCCTGCCTGCCCTGGGCTGCCTTTAACCTTGGTCTCTTCCCTAATCCAGTTTGCCACACAGCTCCATGAACGTTACATTGTCATGATTAGGGAGAAATCATGGAAGTGAAAAAAGTGGCAAGAGAAGAGCTGTTTAAAAGAAATACTCCCAAATCAGGCAACTTTTGCCAAATAGGGCAAGTCATGCTCTCAAAAACCTCATCCAGTGCTATGGCTGTCCTTGGGCTCTGACTGTACTTGGGATGGGGGGAACAAATACCATGAAGCTGGGTGGTTCCTCCAAGCTGCACAATAGTGTCTTACTGGAAGATGTTCTGTAAGGGGAATTGTTCATTCATTCATTACCTGTTGTATGACAAAATGTGCACACCCCATTGTCCTCCTGGAACACTGAAATTCCAACTGTTCTTACTGCTGATAACATACCCATTGAGTGTAGGACAGTTGGGAAGCCTTGATCTACAACTTAGGACATGAGCTGTTTACCTGTACTAATAGAACACTTGTCCCTGCCTATGGCAGGAGCATTGAAACTAGATATCTTTAAGGTCCCTTCCAACCCAAACCATTCTATAGTTCTGTAAACTATAAAAAAATAATTACAGTGGCATAAAGACCTTTGCAAGAAGAAGAATACTTAGTGAAAAAAGACATCCTGAATGTGACATGCAGGGCATAAAAACCCACCAAGGACTGGAGATTACCTGCTGTCGCTGCTTCTGGAAGGGATTTAAAAGTCTGGATATCATTTGCCTAAACTACTTAAGTTAGTGAAGAAATAAGAGAGAATTAGTTGAACGTCAAGACGAGACTTTCTCCTCATGACATATGCACAGACCAGGTTACCAGTGATCCTCTCAACATCGTAACTGCAACCCCTGCATACGTCTCTACTTTTGCCACAGATTGTGAAATGGTTTAGATGACACAGCTGGGAGAAGCTCTCCCAGAATTCTGCATGTTTGACCTGTTCCTACCTTGACTATGGTGTAGGAAACCCTGTTGCTGTCTAAGCACACTTGCCTCACATGAAGGTGAAGGGAAATCACATAGAGGTAGTTTGTACTAAGGGGTGAAAATGCTTCTATTTAGTACACCAGGTGCTACGCCTTTCTGAAATCTGACTAAAACATACCTATAACCTAAAGTTCAGTGTTGAGCACAAGCTTGCTTAGTGCATTCTCTGCTCTCATCAGGCTAGAGCACCAGTGATGCTCTCTAGCTCCCTTTCTATGCATGCTGTAGTTTTGTGGCCTTTGATCCATTGTACTGAAGTCTGCAGTTTGTGGAGGCATTTTGTGGTAGAAGACCAGGGTGTATGTTCCTGTGATCCCTGCTTGACCCTTCTTCACTGAAGAAATCTTCAAGGATTTGTCAAGCTAGTGTTGCTCACTGTGTCAGGCTAAGGATGCTCCAATCTTTTCTTCAATTGTAGCAAAGTATATTTAGGAACAGAGCTGGCAATTTGTAGATCGTGGTATTATTCCCTCTGCCAGTGGGATATGGACTTGTCCCAGAGCTGGAGTTTGCCAGTCACTGTGCTTCATAACCATAACCAGCAAGGGATCTCACACCCCTTGTAACCAACTCATACTTTTAGATTCCATAACATCTTGTGTTAATGAGTTCCACAACCTGGGTATACGTACTTCTAAAGGACAACCGAATCACTGGCTTCCATCCAGGTCTTGTAGTGTGAGGCTGAAATAATGATCGTTACCCGCGCACCTTTCCACATCATTCATCTGCGGTTTCGCAGGCTGTATTAGGGACAAGCGAAGAGCCCGGTTAAGCGGTCTGCTCCTCGAGCCGCAGCTGCGCAGAGCTGGGTCGGAGATGATCCGCCCAGCGCTCGCACCCGAGCGAGGAGGGGGCGTGTTGGGAGCCACCGGCGGGCGGTGGCGTTAAGGGAGGCCGTGCACAGCCGCAGCAGAGAAGTTCGAAAGAGCCGGTGGCTGTGGTGCGCTCGGCTGTGCAGGCTCAGCTCCCGCCCGCCCGGCTCCTGGACCACCGGCGGGCTCCAGGCCTGGCGGGCTGCGGCGGGGGCTCAGCGGGTCGGGCGCGATCGCTGCGCGGCTGCAGCCCCGCCGCCGGCGGGAAGGGCCTTGGCGAACGCAGGTGCCGGGGGTGCACCCCAGGCCGACGGGGCCGGCACTCTTGTCCCGGGCGCACCCGGACAGGCCCTGCAGGCCCGGCCGCATGGGAGGCGGGCGCCCAGCGGGGCCTTCCGGAGCGCGGGGCCGCGTGAGGCTCCGCCGCCCGCTCTCGGGCCTCCGGCGCTGCGGCCGCTGCTCGGGTCGCGCCAGCTCCGCTCCGCCGAGCTCAGCGGCGCCCCGTGCCGGGTGCGCGCCGAGGGAGGGCCGCGCGGGTCAGCGGCGCGCGGGGGGCGGGGATAACCCCGCGGTGTCCGTCACGTGGAGCAGATGAAAGGGAAGCGGCTTGGCAGGGCGGAGAGGAGTCGCGGCGAGGGGCGGCGGGCGCGGGGCAGGCGGCGGCCAGGAGCGGGGCGCGGCGAGGCGGCTGCGGCGCTGCTGCTGCTATGGGGCGCTGAACCGCCCGGGACCCCGGCCCCTGAGCTGGAGCCGCTCGGGAGCGATGTACGGCGGCGGGGCGCCGCTCCCCCCGGCCGCGCGATGAGGGGCTGCGGGGTCGGCGCGGGCTTGGCCGTGCCGCCGCCGCTGCTACTCGGGTTGCTGTTGGCCGCGGCGCCTGGCGCGGCGCTGGGAAAGGAGACGGCGTTTGTGGAAGTAGTGCTTTTCGAGTCCAGCCCCAGCGGCGACTACACCACCTACACCACGGGGCTGCAGGGCCGCTTCTCCCGCGCGGGGGCCACGCTGAGCGCCGAGGGCGAGATCGTGCAGGTGAGTGAGCAGTGCGGCCCGGGGGCGCCGCCAGTCTCAAGATGGCTTCGCGGGCCCTTCACCTGGCGGCACAAAGCCCGCGCCGGGCCCCGCGTCCCACGTGCGCAGCGCGGCCTGGGGGCGCCGCGGCAGCGGTGACAGATGCACTGCCGCGCACAAAGGCCGCGGGGCGACCGGGCCTCACCTTTTGGGGCCGGAGCGGAGCCCTGCGGGCCGTGCGCGCGGCCCGTTTGACAGCCAGGCGCGGATCTGAGCCGTGGGGCTGCGCGGAGCGCGGCGGGCTCCGCTCCTCACGCGCCCTCGCACCTCCGCCGGGCGCGGTGCCCGCGGGGCGGGGCCAGGGCCCGCTGCGTGGGGCAGCGCCGGTCCCGCGGGTCTTCGATCTCGCGGCGCAGCCGCCGCAGTCGTGCGGGGTGCGGTGCGTGCCCGGAGCTGTCCTGGGGGCTCTTGCACAACGCGGAGGTTCTCGGAGCGCTGCTTTTGGCTTTTCCACCAGAGAAAGAATTGTACGTATCGGAACACAGCAGTCCTGGGCTGTGCTCGGAGCTCCCGCCGGACTTATCTAGAGCCTTCACATGCGCTTGTAACTGTTGTCTTTATTTTCCCCCGTTTTGGCTAAGTAAAATTACATAAATGGTGTCTTAATAAGTTTAACTGTTAAGCAGTGGCTAATCGCAGACCTTATTTTTTATTAACAGTTGTGTAGTTTGTTTGCTTGGGCTCCATGTATGTACATAAATAAATATATATATGAAGATTTAAAATAAAAATTGATCTAGTGGCAAATAGGCTCTTAAAACATCTGGGAAAATTCTACAAGTACAAATACGTTACTATCCAGATAACTTTTATGCTGGTGTTCCTTTCAAGTAAAGTATGCTGCTGTTGAGTGCTTGTTAGTTCCAGAGAGTTTCAGCTGGGGGATTTCTTACAGAAGTTCTCTTGCAGTTGTGAGCACAAGCTGCTGATACAAGGGGTTGTATTTATCTTTCAGAGAAAAGAGGGATGGACCAAATAATTTGTATTTCTGATGTTTTTTACATGGTGGTGCTGTAGGTCCTGACACATTGTATAACCTCCTCGGGTGTCATCAGACAGTGTGTGTAAGACCTGCTGTGTCTGAGGGGACAGCAAGAGACTGAAGTTTCTTTTCTTGTCAAGTGTCAGGGTTAGAACAGTGTTAGTGTTAGGGGCCACTTCCTGAGGCCGCACTTTCCTTGAGGTTGTAAGTGAAAGTGTACTGTTTTCTTAAGGCTCAGATTTGCAAAACTTGGACCAAATGTTTGCAAGAGGCTCCTGTAGGCCTTATGATGCACAACATTGTCTGCTTCCTCTTGATGTTTGAATAGGCAGCCCCCTAAATGGGAAAGGCTATGGTGGAAACCAAATGATGTGGCAAATCTTGTAGTCACTTATCACTCAAAAGCCATTTTGCTCATTTATCTTTGCGTACAATAGATAACATACACCAGGAACAGACTGCCGGGCTATTTTTTTTTTTTCTCCCCTAAGCCACCATGTCTGCAAAATTCTTTTCAGAGGAGAGAATATGGCAGATACTGTTCCAGAACAGCTAGACTGAATGCTGTCAGGCATGTTTTCACTGCTGAGATTTTAGGTTTCTTGTCAGTGCTGTACTTGCCACATCTCCTGAAAGTGAGTTTTTCACAGTATTGTTTCCCCTCCCTATTTCGGCCAGGCTGTGTATTTGTGAAACTGTCTAAATTTGCTGTTTTGGATCATCATTTAAAGCTCAGGGTGAGATTTGGAAAAGCAACATGACGCTAAAGCAACTAAGAACCTATTCAACAGTAGTTAGTGGTATGTCAGTCAGGGATATCAGCTCTGCTTGGCTACAACCACTCAGTCAGTGCACACAGCTCTACCAAGAGTATGGTGCATTTTTCTTTAAAATGAAATGTGAAAATTCTAGACAATCAGATACATTAAATAATCATATGTTAAAGAATGGATCAAAGGAATTGTGGTTTTGGGACTACACAAAGACTTACTTTTATTTATGTTAATAGCATCAATTACTCATTGGGGGATTGAAAGTCTGAACAAAAGTCTTGAAAGTCTGAACAAAAAACAAAAAAAACCAACCACCCACCCAAACCCCTTAAGAAACAATGTACTTTCAGCTCGTTTTTGATAGGTCTAACATTCACTCCTGAGCTGGTTATCAGTCAGATTCCTATCCAGTAGCGGTATAGGTAGTATATAGTGGTATAATAGTTGCTATTATATTGTATCTCATGTTACTGTGAACAAGTCTTATTAGGGTCAAGTGCCTACAACTCTTCAGAGATGAAATGTTCATACATCTTCTTTCATGTGGCCACAGTTTATATTCAGCAAACTCATCCTTGGGTTGCTGTGTCAGCTGGTCCTTAAAACGTTTAAAGGTCTGACCACCGCAGTGGTGTCTGGCATGCTGGAATATTACATGTTTCTTGGAGCAATATCCTGGCCTTTAACATATTTGAGATTGGAAATTGAAAATGCTTGATTAGAGAGTGATTGTGGAAACAAGACTTTGTTGAAACTTCTAAAGTTGTATTTTGTTTTAAAACAAATTATGACTGACAAACTCATTATGATTGAAATGTTTTGTAGCAGTCAGGCTGAAAGCTCAGATTAATTCCCTGTCAAAGCAGGCGCTACTTGGCCACACATTTGCAGTGACAGGACAGTCAGCATCACTGATTGGACTAACAGTGGCTTTTTTTGCTCAGAGTGGGATTATGTATCTTAATTCTAGTTGCAAAGATTCCTTTCCAGTTGCTTGTTCTTCTTGATGGCTAAGGTGTGGAGTGTGAAGTGCTGTGATTTGTATGAAGTTGTGGTGGTGGTGGAACTGCTCAAGTGAGATGCTGGAATATGGCGTTTGATTAAAATTGCATTAAAACCTAACATATCAAAACTTCAAATGATACACGTCCATCATTGTCAGTCCTCTCTTTTAGATGTTCTTTTTGTTACTCCTGCCTTAGATACACTGCTAAATAGAGCAGCATGGGTGGGTTACGAATACGTACAGTTTTAAAGAGAAGCAGCATGGGGGAAAGATTTAGGAATATTATGCCTGGGTTTTCTTGTGTGATTAAAGTTTGGGTTTTGGTTGGTTTGTTTCTGCTTGGAAGCTTCAGCAAGGTAATAGTGAAATTTCTGTAGCATTGAGCTGGAGTGATGTGTAGATCACATAATAGTCTCCAGTTGTATGCATCTTTTGTGCTCAAAAGGTAACAGCTTGGGGAGAGCAAGCATAACTCATTGCTTTAAGCTCCAGGAAGAAAACAGAAGGGGGACGCTTCCCAGCTTCTGGCATGGCAATTCCTTCTAGCAGTGTTACGCTCATCTTTTTTTCTTGGAGAAGATGGGGGGAGAGCTTAGAACTGGAGTGCAAGACCAGGTGCATGTGTGTTAGTTCCTTTAGTCTCCCTCTCACCCCTTATTTACTTGAATTGAATAGCTTTGAACCTTTCCTCTGTTTTCTCAAAATGTGAAAGCTGCTAAAGACTAAACTTCTGTCAAGCGTTTTATTCTGAGTTTTAGCAGCATGGAAAGCAGTGACTTGAAATAACTGTCCAGACATATAGATGTCTGGCAACGATCAGAGGAGGCAGAATCAAAGCAATGTTTGTGTCCTTTCAGAATGGAAACCAAAAATGTGTATTTTTGTGGTTGGGTTTTTTTTGGTGTGTTGTGAACAGGCAGGTTAAATTTCTTCTTGCTTGAGTTTAGTGCCTGAAGGCCATTCAAATTAAGGAAGTGGAATTATTTGTGGCTTTGAGTCACTGTCTTGCTTGAATATTTTCTTTGCTAGTTACCTTCTTAGAACAGGAAGCCACCTGTGATTGGATTTGTGTTAGTTTCCATACCTTAACTGTAAAGCTGTGGCTTATGGTGGTGATCCTGAGGACAGCAGGGATAATGCATTCTTCTGGAAAACTGAGTTCCTAGTACCAGTTCTTAGGGGTTCAGGTTTGCTTTGTCATCCTGTTCTTGGAGTTGAGCTGCCATTGGAACATGACACTTCCATTCTGATGGAAAACAAAGATCCAATGCCCTGTGGATGCTGATAACAGAATGAGGAGAAGTGCTTTTCAGCATTTGCTGTTTCTCTGTTTTGGTGCAAAGATGGGAGACCTGGAACACAATTGTTGTGCCTGGTGTGAGAAGTGAGGCTAGGTTATAGGTTCTGTCCTCTCTGATCTTCAGTCTTGGATGTTATGAACAGATGCTTACAACTGACAAATGTTGTCAGGCAAGTGAGAATAATCTCTGAAATGTCCATCTTCAGCTGTTGAATCTAAGCAGTGTCCTGCTCGATCCTCTCATCTGGACTTGTATCTGCCAGACCTGTGCCTCCCATCACCATTCTGAAGGCCTGCTGGAAGTTAAGGACTTTGTGTTAAATAGGTGACAAGGCTGAATCCTGAATGCGAAGACTTAATTGCTGCTGTCTTAGGTGGGGAAAAAAGAACCAACCAACCAAATCTGAATTTTCACAGTTCTTATTTCCTGGTTTAATATATTTATTTTAAAGTTATTATTTATTTCTTATGATAACAGCAGTCATTGAGAGCTTCCTTGTGGTTATAACAGCATCCTCTACTGCTATGTAGTCAGAGCCATGGGTAATTTCTGTTCTCTATTTTGCTGCTTTGTGGATCAGAAACCTTAATCTAAGCTTCAGGGTTTCTTTTATATATATATATGTGTGTATATATTTTTTTTTTATTTTTTGGCTATCACTGTATTGACTTGACTATCCAGATGGTGGGAACAAGACTTCTGAAGCCGTAGCCTTGATATATGCATGGAATAGCAAAATGTTTTATAAGATTTGTTTGTGCATGTTCCAGGGTCTCAGCTCTCTGCCTGGTGTCAGCTGCATCACTGCTAATTCTGCAGTACTTCCTGACAGAAGGCTGAAGATAGCCCATGCTGGGGGCAGCCCTGGCAGTGTCGGGGTAGGGGCTGGGGTCCCCTGCACTGTTGGGCCTGTTGGGTTTGTTGTGCTTTCGAGTGCAGGCGTTTTTCATTGGAGGGCAGCAGGTGACTGCAGGTGTGCCAGAGGAGGCCAAGATGATAAAGGAGGCATAATCCACGCTTAGGAGACTGTTGAGCCAAAGACTTGCGCAGTTACTGTACCTGGGCAACCTTTGCAGAGTACATAATGCACAGGCAGCTTGTTTGCAGCAGAGGTATTGTCCTGGGTTTGATCTCAGATTAATCCTGCTGTTTCCCAGTTTCTATCTATCTTTCTGTTACTTTATATTAATTCTCCAGTATTGCAATATTCGATACTGCAATATCCAAGGTGTCCCTTAGGACAGTGGTGGAAGGACTTGGTAACTCCAGTGGTAGCTACTGTCTGTTGTGTGATGTCTACTTGTGGCTGCTTTGGGAATTCTGCACTCGTGCCGGCCCGTTAAGGTGTGCTGCAGCACTGTAAGAGAATTCAAGGGAGGTGCATGTCAGATTGTGGTGAAGAAGGAGCACCTGGCTGCATAAGCCTTCTGCGAAAGCATCTCTCTCCTTTGGATGGACAGTTTCATGTTGTCTTTTCTATCTTCTGGGGAACAAAAGCACCTTACAAAACTAGTTACTATAAACCCGAAATTGTAATGGAATTTTATGGGCTAATAAATTGTATTTACCCAGTAAAAGCTTTAGACGCTTGCAACACATTATGGTGTATTAATGGAATGTTAAGGGCATCTGTGCAAACTGTTTCTAAATGAGTCGGAGGCAATAATAAATGTTTCTGGGCATCATTGCAAGGGAGAGGGCTGTTTGAAAGAGAAGGAACCAAATTCAGTGGTGAGTTACTGGTTTTGGAGGAAGCTCCAATGTCTGGTGTTAGCACAGAGTTGCAGCGATACCAGAATCCTTGTCAGCACACAAGACTGGAACAGTCCTACAAGGAGAAGGTTGCAGGCACAATGTAAGTAATAATAGATGTCAAATTATGGAGGAGAAGGTACAATGGAAAGACAAAAAAAACTCTAATGTGACCTATTTAGAGGAATAAGAATAAAATAGGTTAAGAAAGTAAATAGAAGCAGAAAGCTTACAGGACTGGGTCTTGTACTCAGGACAGTCCGTACACTTTCTGTTAATTTCTAAGTAAAGGCAGGGAATCAAGTGAGGAAAAGATAGTTTGTAGGAGTTGAGGTAACTTGTCTGTGTAGTCCATAAGTTTAATCAAATCTTCCTTTTCCATGTAGTCGTATTGCTTCTCCGGGAGGTGGAACTAGGGAAAAATCCCAGAGAGGAGTGGCCCTCAAAAATTGTTAAACATGGAGCCATTTTGGCGAACTTTTTCATTTATATATGTTTATGTTGAGACTGGATCTATGCGATTATAATGGTTTTATACAATTACAGCCTGCTTCATAGTGTTAGCAGCACTTGTGGCCAGCCGTGACCCATGGACAGAACTGGCACTTGACTCTCCTTGAGCCCTCCACTGGTGGCTGTGATTATGGGACAAGGTAACTTCACTTTAATTGCTTTGCCAATAAGGCCTTCTAAAATGACTCCAGGTGTGGAGGCAATGATTTGATGTGCCATAACTTAGTGAGAAAGAAACACAGGCAGCTTTGCTGCAGGCAGATTTTATAGGACAGTCTTGAGTAGTTGTATAAAACTGTTGATTAGCATACATAGTAATTTTCTTCCAGTTTATACCATCTTGTGGTGGAGCATGTATTTAAAAATGCTCCCTTTTTTTTTTTTTTAATTTTATTTTCTTATTACAGTCTTTTAGTTCGTGTTTTGGAATTTCGAAGTGAGGCCCTTCTGTACCAGAATAACTTTCACAAACATAGTTTTTCAAAGTGAATGCATTCAAGGCACCAGCATCTTACTGGTTAAGGAAAGGTAAGATCTGGAGGCAGTGATCTGCTCTGTGTTCTACCCATTTGTGTAAGTGGTACGTGTGTTTGCATTAATACACTTAGTATAGTAAAAGTGCTCAATTTAGGAAGTGTTAAATATTAACTTGTACATACTATCTCTTACTCTGGGCATCTGCAGTTCAGTATTCAAATGTGATCAGACCAGGGATTGTGGTGCCTGTGTATGAAAACAGAATGAATGCAAGTTGAATGGTTGGCCTTATTTCTCGTGTTTCCTGGCTTGAAGGAAGAGCCCTTCACATTAAAGGAGATTGGCAAAGGAGAAGAGATTGTTTTTAAACAAAGCAGTGTTTTGAAATTGTTACAACAGCAACAGAAGATTCATGTAAAAAACAATGATTTTTTTTTTTCTGCATTTTTCTCACTGCTTGACACTTGAGCCGGAGGTGATCAGGAGAGTGTGATCTTGCACAGCATGTACCCCATTGGTGGAGCTGTGCTTGCATTTGCACTGAGTAGAAGTGCTGAGGAGAGCAGGGTTCTGGTGGCCCAAGGTGTCCTCTTCACAGTGACAAATTGCTTTCATTCAGATACTTAAATTTCCTTTTCCTGCTGCTTTAAATGACTTTTGTTGTCGCACTTTGCTTTAAGATGAAAAACCAGTTTACGAAGATGGATCAGGTGCCTGTTATGTTCCAGACACAAGTATACCCTTAAATATGTAGCTTAGTATATAGACTCTCTAGGCTTCCCAGACCCATGTTACTGTGTGCATTAATGTAAGGATTTCAGTTGTTTTCTAAAGCTGCTGGCCAGCTTAAGTTTTCTGTTGGTTTTCTTAAGCTGTTTTATTATTTTCATTGTTTTCAGCAGTAAAGCAAACTGAAGAGTCAATGAGGAGGTGACTAGCCTGACAAAGAGCAAAGCAGTATATTTTAGAGTGTGCAGTCCTGGTCTGAGTGCAAGCGCTCAACTAGCTGTACAGGCATGCATGTTGCAAGTACATGCCTCCTACTGTGCATTTATTGCATGCACTTGGTAAGCAACTTTCAAATGCTTCTCATTTTAGTGTTTGAAAAATAGCTTTTAATTCGGGAAAGAGCTTAGTTTGTGCCAGGATCTGTTTTCCTACTTTGATGCTTTTGATGTTTGCCTGCTTTAAGAAATAAACCAACAAAACCAGCAATAAAAAGTGTAGCAAGTGTGTGTGGGAAAAATCCTTCTCCTTTTTTTCCTCTCTGTGTCCAGTCTGGGCCCCTCAGCAGCAGAAGAAACTAACCAAGCTTTCCGCTGAGTTCACCTTTTGGAACTGGAAGTTTCCAGCCTTAAACAGTCCACTTTCATTGAGGCAAGTGGATTTGCAGGGCTGACTTGGAATTGTAGAAGGTTTTCTGTTCATTTTTGTACATGGAGGGTCAGTTCTGAAACTGGAGTTCATGAGGAGGAGCCTTTTTAAAAGAGGCTGTGTTGTTTGGTTTTGGGGGGGATTTTTGTGTGGGTTTTTTTTTTTTTTGTGTGTGGCTTTTTTTTTTTTTTTGTGTGTTGTTATTATTTCCCCCGCCTGCAAATTTTGCCCTTGAAGACCCATAGACTCTTTATTGTTTCAGCCTGGCTAAATAGTGGCACTTGCAATTAAGCCTTGATAGGTTTTACCTTCATAACAACAGCAGTAATACCCATGTCTTGTAGATAAAACACCAATATTATATATTTACACATATATAGCATGCTAGACAGCACACTAATGCTGTCTGTTATTGTTGCGCTGAAGTTTTACTTGTCCTTGCTGGCTTTGGAGATAAGGACAGATGTTAAGCTGTGCAGTGTAGCAGTTGCTGCTCTTAGGCACACAGAGATTCCTTCTGATACAGTCTCTAAAGGGTGTGTATGCTATAACAGAAAAAAGTATTGGTTGCCACTCGTGTGTTTTACAAGGGTCCAGCAAACTTTCTCAAACCTGTTTTGTATTTATTTAGAAGCCCTGTAGAGCTGATACTGTCTTGCATGCTGTGAGGATAAAGGGCAGATGAACACTTTATGGCCTGGATGCCAAGCTGGCAGATGTTCTGAATGATGTGTAGCAAGGCTGGGAGCAAGACGTGAACCTGTGAAACAGAGCCAGAAGATGCTACCGAGTTGCGTATTAAATAGGAGCCAAAGGCTGGAGACCTCTTTTTGCTTAAAGGCAAGGTATCCCCACTCTGCTAGCTGGCAGGGTTTTGCCTGTTAAAAGATGTTATCTTTTGCATCCCAAAACTCTGTCTGAGGAAAAGACATTGTGGACCAGGGAATGCAAAAGAACTCTCAAGGTATGATCCTACTTGGGTTTTTGCTATTTCACTTGAGGAAGCTGTGCTGCCAGAGTTCCTCCTCCCCACCCACTTCTATAACTATCAGTGATCAATTTTGTAGGCTTTGATACAGGGAATTTGTGGAGATTTTCCTACAGTGAAATAACAGGGTTGCAGATTGGAATCAATTTCTCAGCCATGTGTATTTTGTTTACATTAAATTGGCATCAGGAGGTGATGGCAAATATCCTCAAATAACAGAAATCACACAAAATGATCTGGTCTCCTTTGTCTACCCCTGTTGTTATCCTCAGGTAACTATGGGAAGATGAAGAAGATTTGATATCTCTCGGGACAGCATCAGTATTAAATGTAGATCCGTGATGTGGAATAGTCAGCCAAAATGTATGTACACATGTATGTGTGAGATGCATGCAGTATGATTAAAGTTACACTAAGATGAAACCAACAAAATATTTTCTGTTCCTGAAGATTGTGTAAGCATTTGTTTCAGGGGCTTGGATAGGAACATTCCTGGAGCTTGGAGACATCCCAGCTGTGGAAAGAGTATGGAAAGAAACTACAGTCCCTGTCAGTAAGAGGGCTGAAGTGTCCTGAAAGAGTTAAGCTGTAATTAGCTCACTCCTAAGGTATTTAATATCCTCACTAAACCAACTGCTGCTTTGCGTTTGTTTTGGTTTTTGGTTTGTGTGTTTTTTTGTTTTTTTTTTTTTCTTCTTATGGCAAATAAAATTTCTTGAAGAGCTGAGCCTCTGCCTCTCGGATCAGAGGCTCACATGTTGAAGCTGGCAGTGCTAGAGGCTAGTTCCTATCTATGTGACAGCATTTTTAATTTAACAGTATTGGCTTTGATGTTCTTGAATATTTATGGGCAGCTTCAGATCACTCCAGTATGTATTCTTTTTAACTGGAGCAGTAATTCCTCCTTGCACGACAAAATTTCTTTCCCTCTGTTTACTCTTGGGTCCGTTTTGGATTTGCAGTCATCAGCACAGTTTTATGTTACTGAAATAGAATCATAGAATAGTTAGGGTTGGAAAGGACCTTAAGATCATCCAGTTCCAACCCCCTGCCATGGGCAGGGAC
>WYDI02022981.1:0-56124 GCA_009867235.2 Psittacus erithacus
CGCGGGTCCCCCCGCCCCGCGCCGTCGGTGCTCCCAACCCCGGCGCTCCGGGGCCGCCCCGCCGTGTGCGCGCGCGCGCGGAGGTGGCGGGGGGGACCCCGCGGCAAGATGGCGGCCAAGGGCTGGGCGGCGCCGCGGGGCACGACGGGACCGGGCGCGCCGGGCATGGGGCAGCTCCGCGGCTCCCCCGAGGGGCAGCCGTGGCCCCCACCGCGGGCGAGGCGCGGCTTCTCCGGCCCGGGCCTCCGTGGGCTCCGGTGCCGGCAGTGGCGCTGATGGCGGCGGCCTCCTCCTCAGGTGGCGCCTAGGCGGCCTCGGCAGGGCGGGCATGGAGGAGAATGCGGTGCAGAGCAGCAGCGACGCGGCCCCGCAGGCGGCGCGGGAGGAGCCTTCCGAGAGCGGCCTGGGCGTCGGCACCTCGGAGGCCGTGTCAGCGGACAGCAGCGACACCGCTTCGGCCCCCGGACCCCTCTCCCGAGCGGACGATACCGGCGTGGGGCAGAGCTCCGACAGCAGCGAGGTCTCCTTGGTAGGAGCCGATGGGGCGGCACTCGGCTCGGGAGGGGAGGGTAGCTGCGGTTCTCGCTCCTCTGTGTTTCTCTAGACGTTTCTGGCAGGCCAAGCTTTGGGAGGCAGCTCTGTAGCTCAGCCGCAGCAGGCATTGTCACGCTGCTGGTGGGGTGTCTGCTTGCTGATCTGAGGGAGAGAAGTCTCTTCAGTAGCAAGAGCAGCACCAGAGGGCCAGCCTCCTTGGCAGTACCACAGGGAGTGTGCTGATGCCTTTCCCAGTAGCTGTGCACTGGTATCGTTTGCATACAGTGGCTTCCCAGGAGCCTGGCCAGGCAGTGGCCTCTCACCTGAGCCTTTCTCATCTCTTCTTTTCCCCCAGGAAGAGGTGTCGGACAGCAGCTCCAGCACAGATGCCATTCCCCGGATTTACCTGCCAGATTCATCTTCCATCGCCCAGTCCACCTTGGTCTCCAGTGTCTCCACTGTGAGCCAGTCCATCATGGTGTCAGAGTCCCCACAAGTCCTGGTACATTCCAGTGTCATCACTGATGGAGGCACTGTCGTGTCAGACTCCACTGCATCCACCTCCTCGGACCTAGGTTCTGCCATTGACAAAATCATCGAGTCCACGATAGGGCCTGACATCATCCAGAGTGAGTGGGAGCTGCTCACTTGTGGCAGCCAGTCCTGCTGTCACCCTGGGGTGCTGGGAAGGGAGCTGCTGCTGTGCCAGGCCTGGGGAGGGTGAAGTACATCCATGTGTCATCATGTACCCCTGTCAGTGGGGATTCTCTTCTTGTCCTGCTGCAGTAGCTGGAGGGTTTGATGAGGAGCTTGTAGCTGCTGACAGACAAGCTCTTCCTCTGTCTGGCTGCTCCTTCAGCTGCGGTGCCAGCAGCCCAGGGCAGGTCCCATCCCTGCAGCCAGACCTTCCTCACCACTTCCCGCTTGTGTCCGCACATGGGATGGCCCCACAGACCCTACAGCTCCTGTGCCTGGCAGTTACCACCCTGCTCTCCTCTTTCTCTCAGGCTGCATTGCTGTGACCAGTGCAGAGGATGGTGGGGCAGAGACTACCCAGTACCTCATCCTGCAAGGCCCTGATGATGGTAAGGCTGCGCCCTGGGCCAGGTATTGCAGTGCCTGTGCCAGAGTCCCTGGGGATGTGGTGACTGCTGGGAGGTGGTCACTGAGCTGGTGTTCAGCCCTTGCCCCAGGCATGGGAGCAGCCTTGGACACAGATGAGGGTCTTCTCTTTGGCTGAACTAGCTTTGGCATTTCAGGTGCCCCCATTGTGTCCCAGATGGCCACTTCTGCACTGGCTAATAGCTTGGCAATAGAAGCTGTTGCTGATGGACCAACCTCCACATGCCTTGACCAGCCCGGCCCTGCAGACCCTTCTGAGCAGCTGGAAGTGATGGAGCTGCCAGCACAGCCAGATCAGGCCCAAGGGGTGGATGGTGAGGAGGAGCTGGACCAGCCAGACATGGAGACCCTGGAAGAGATGATGGAGGTGGTGGTGGTGCAGCAATTTAAGTGCAAGATGTGTCAGTACAAGAGCATCTCCAAGAAAACACTGATTAACCACATGAAAGAGCGGCACTTCCAGCCAGGTGCGTGCTGGGTGCTGAGGGAAATGGGCTCTGCTCTCAGGAAGGGGTATAAGGACCTGTTCCACCATGCAGGCTGGTGAGGAGGTTTTGTTCTGTTCTCTGTGGCAGCGGGTTCAGTTCTGGCTTTGAGGAAAGGACGTCCACAAAAGGAGGAGTCTGTGCCAAAGACTGTGGAGGAGGAGGTCCCAGAAGAGGAAGAAGACGATGATATTATGGATGCTGGTGCTATCGATGATTCTGAAGGTAGGACTTGTCCTCCCCACATCTTGTGTAGATTAGTCTTTTTCCAGCGTCTGTCTCACATTTTGGGCCACTTACCCCAGAGGACAGTGACTACAACCCAGCCGAGGATGAACCACGTGGGCGGCAGCCCAAGTTCAACCGCAGCGTCCCCACGTCCAGTGAGGAGAGGCTGCGCCGCCGCCTCGGGAGACCTCGCAAGTGTCCTCGCCTGGAGGATGTGCCCCAGGACGTGCCCGAAGGTGAGGGGGGAAGAGGCAGCAGCCCCATGGTGGGCTGATGCAGGGAGGCGCGTGCTGGAGCTGTGCTGTGCTCTGTTGAGCAGGAGGGGACACAGAGCCCTTAGTGACATCCCAGAGCACACCGAGCTGCGAGCTGCAGAACTCAGAAGCAGCCAGTTCCTCTGGCCTGGAGAATGGGACCAGCGAGAGCCTGGTGGAGCCCAGCATCGGCCAGTCTGACTCAGATAACAAGGATCCTTCCTCGAACATGAGCTCTGAGGAGGCAGACGTGCTCCCCAGGCGGCGCGGGCGGCCCTCCCGCCGCTTCCTGGGCAAGAAATACCGCAAGTACATGGGGCACAGGTGAGGGGTGTGAGCCGAGGCGGTGCTGGGCCCTCTGGCCTCTGCCCAGGGCCGGTCCAGCCCCAGCTTGCTCCTGCAGCCCTGATCCCTGGCCCTGTTCCACAGGTACTACTACAAGTCACCCAAGCCCCTGATGAGGCCCTACCTGTGCCGGATCTGCGGCTCACGCTTCCTCACACATGATGATCTGCGTTTCCATGTCAACTCGCACGAGGCCAACAACCCACAGCTCTTCAAGTGTCTACAGTGCAGCTACCGTGCCCGCCGCTGGTCCTCCCTCAAGGTGAGCATGTCTGTCCCACTCCCATGCCCACCAGGGGGGTGGTAGCCCTGGGACTTAAAGGCCCTGCTCTGCTTGCCACAGGAACACATGTTCAACCATGTGGGCAGCAAGCCTTACAAGTGCGAGGAGTGCAATTACACCAGCGTGTACAAGAAGGATGTCATCCGGCACTCTGCAGTGCACAGCCGGGACAGGTAAGAGATGTGCAGTCCTACAGACTGTCCTGCAGCCTAGCTGAGCTGCAGTAACACTGTTCCTCCTGCCCTTGTAGGCAGCCATGCCCTCCCCTTCCCTGGCCTCTGGCCATTTCCAAAAGGGGGAGTTCTGGTGTCTGGGTACAAGGGAGCTCAGGCTTGGGATATGGCTGACACAAAAAGGGTTTTTTTAATTTCTTTTTCAGGAAAAAAAGAGCAGATCCGGTGAGTTTGAGTTCCTTGTTGGCTTGTCTCTCAGCACCGGTACGTGGGAAGAGGCATGCCTGGGTCTTCCACAGCTTCTTGGTGCCTCGTTGAAGGCAGTATTTCCGGATCACCTGAGGAAAGGCAGCCCAGTCCTGCAGTGGGGAGAGGGTGAGGAGACTGGTGAGCTACTCCCAGTGAGCTCATCCTCATGCTCCTCCTCCAGCCCCCAAAGCTGAACTCCTTCCCGTGTCCTGTGTGCAACCGCATCTACCCCATGCAGAAGAGGCTTACCCAGCACATGAAGACACACAGCACGGAGAAGCCACACATGTGTGACAAGGTGAGGGTAGGACGCACGTCCTGGGGGATGGCAGCAGTGAATGAGGCTGGACGGGAGGTGGACGCTGCTGTGCTTTGTTTTGCTGCAGTGCGGGAAGTCCTTCAAGAAGCGCTACACCTTCAAGATGCATCTTCTGACACACATCCAGGCCATCGCTAACCGCAGGTAGGAGCCAGCAGAGCCTGCGGGTGCCCTGGCAGAGCCCAGCCGTGTCCTAGCTCCCCTCAGGGGATGACAGAAGGTCCCTGCTGCTCGTGTGACAGGTGGCTTTGTCCTGGCAGGTTCAAGTGTGAGTTCTGTGACTACGTCTGTGAGGACAAGAAGGTCCTGCTGAACCACCAGCTGTCACACATGAACGACAAGCCCTACAAGTGCAGCTTCTGCAAGTACTCCACCTTGCGAGAGGACTTCCTGGTGTCCCACATGGCTGTCAAGCACACAGGTGAGAGGAGCTGCCTGCCTGCTCGCTGCCCTGATGTCCACTGCTCTCCAGGAGGTGGTCAGAGCCTGTCTGCCTTCCTTCAGGGACCCCCTGCTTGACTCCCATCTCCTGCAGGAGGGAAGCCGTTTGCTTGTGAATTCTGTCACTTCACCACCAAGCACAAGAAGAACCTGCGGCTCCACGTGCACTGCCGCCATGCCGAGTCCTTCGAGGAGTGGGCAAAGATGCACCCCGAGGATCCACCTTGCCGCCGCCGCCCCTTCTTCACCCTGCAGCAGATTGAGGAGCTGAAGCAGCAGCACAGCCAGGTCCAGGCCCCGGCTGAGCCAGAGGCCAGTCTTCCGGTGAGTGCTGTTGCCCGTGGCCCAGCTCCTGATCTTCAGGGCCCCGGCTGTGCTGTCAGCTCACACTCTCACACAGGAACCTGCTGTGCCTGTCACCTACCACACGGTCCAGGCCCTCCCAGGAGCAGAGTCCTCCATCCTCTCGCAGGATTCCCTGGGAGGGGCCACCATCATCTATGAACAAGGTGAGTGAGCGCCCGCTGTAGGGGTGGGGATGGGAATGGGAGAGGTGGGCGAGCACTTGGCTTGACCGTTCCCTGGTGACCCGTGCAGACATGGCTGGATCCGCAGAGCTGGCCACACAGACTGCCCTGGATCTCCTGCTGAACATGAGCACTCAGCGAGAGCTGGCCGCAGGCTCACTGCAGGTGAGGAGGGCGCAGGGTAGCGGGTGGAAGCCTCCCAGGCCTGCTCTGCTCAGAGGGTGTCTCATAGAGCCTGGGCTGCTGCCCCCCTGCAGGTGGCTGTGGTGAAGCAGGATGATTCTGGAGAGGCACCAGTCTCCTGTGAGCCCCAGGCACAAGAGGAGGAGGAAGAGGCGGATTCTAAGCAGCAGAAGCAGCAGCAGCAGAAGTTGTTGACACTGCACATGGTGGAGCCTGGGGAGACGTTGGTGCAGGAGGCTTATGAGGAGGCGACCCTGGATGGCTCAGAGCTGCAGCAGATCACTATCCCCTTTGGTGGGACAACAGAGTATGGCATCATCACACCCATCAGTGAGGAGATTCAGGCTCCTGGCACACTGTACAGGTCAGCTGTTGGGAGATGGAGGGACTTCTGGCTTCGAATGAGGAGGCTTTAGTGGTGAGGTGACCCTATCCTCTCCGCAGTGAGGAGGAGAGCGCTGTGGAGACCTCCGAGGCGGTGGTTGTGAGCGAGGCTGTGATGGCAGAGGAGGATCTGAAGGGCCATAGCAATCCGTGTCTCGTGTCACCCAGCGCTGCAGAGAGCCAGTTCCAGCACACAGAGGTAAGGAGCTGCACCGGCCCCGGCATGGGCCACGCTGGTGCAGCTGTGACCGAGTGTTTCTCTTGCAGCCCCTCAGCGGAGTCGCTGCCTTCCCCTCGCCTGCGGAGCGCCAGGAGGCTGGTGTCAAGTGGCCACTGGTGCACTGTGTCGCCAGTCAGCTCCAGAAGGACTCATCTTTATCCCCAGCCTCCAAGGGCCAGGAAAGCTCATCCCCAAAGGTCAAGTGGCCTGCACTCCAAGGCACAGCCAAGAAGCTCTCTTGCAAGGTTTCCACAGCCAAGAAGCTCTCGTGCAAGATTTCCACAGCCAAAAAGTTTTCATGCAAGATTTGCACAGCCATGTTCACGGGGAGAGCAGAAATGGAGAGTCACAAGAGAGCCCACATTGGGCCCAGCACCTTCAAGTGTCCTGACTGTCCATTCACTGCGGCCCTCTGGCCAGAGGTTCGGGTAGGTTCCCTGGCACAGAGCAGCCCTGGGACCAGGAGCTGTGGAGAAATGGGGCTTCCTGACCCTGCGCTTGTCCTCCTGCCCCCAGAGCCACATGGTTCAGCACGCCAGTCTTCGGCCACACAAGTGCAGCCACTGCAGCTTCGCCTCCAAGAACAAGAAGGATCTGCGCAGGCACATGCTGACGCACACCAACGAGAAGCCCTTTTCCTGCCCAGTCTGTGGGCAGAGGTGGGTGAAGCTTGTGAGGCTGTTGCTGCTTTGAGAGATGAGCTCCCCAGGGCTCAAGGGGAGACAGGATACTGGCAGAGAGTGGCTGCCCCAACCCTGCTGCCAGGATCATCCCCCTGTTAGAGGGGACCCTGTCCTTGAGAACTGTTCCTGCTGCAGGTGGGCCCAGCCTCATCTCAGGGAACTGCTGCGCAAGGAGATGCAGTACTTGAGCACTGATTGAAGCATTTTGGGAGCTGGGATAGGACAGATCATAGGGTGTGGTGGCTGTAGCCTGGGTCCCTGCAGAGTCACAAAGCTCCTGTGCTGCTCGTGGCAAGCACCATCTCTTTCTCCTGCAGGTTCAACCGTAATGGGCACCTCAAGTTCCACATGCAGCGTCTGCACAGCTCAGAGGGGAAGAGGCCAGGGGCACCTGCAGCTGCTGCCGCACAGACCATCATACTGAAAAGTGAAGAGGACACGCTGGCCACACTGCAAAGTAAGATGTGTCCTGTGGGCAAGGCGTGGGGATTCACCTAGCCCGGGGGTGAGGGCCAGGGGACCCTTGCTGGTGGTTGAGTGCCAGCAGCACAGGGACAGGGCTGGGCCCAGGGAGCTCTCCCATGAGGCATTGGCTGAATGGTTCTGTGCAGAACTAGGGTCTGGGGTTTCCTTCAGGCACATCCCAGTCACTCAGTGCGTTGTGGGAGCAGCAGCGCTTTGAGGAGATCACAGCTGAAATGGGAAGCACAGTTTATGATCTGATGTGGAGATTGTTCTGCGCACATTGAGCTCTACTTCCCTTCATGTAGGGAGAGTTTGGTTTAGCTTCTGACCTGTGAGCAGATCTCAGAGAGTGTCCCAACTCCTTGCTGGGGCAGGCCCTGGGCAGGGGCTGCTCAGGAACGGGGCCAGCACTGCCCACAGCTCTGGCAGTGCTCACAGCAGCTCTCTTGTCGTTGCAGCGGCTCTGCAGTCTGGCCAGGCAGTGCTGGCTCCCGAGCGGCTACAGCAGGCTCTGGGGCAGGAGCACATCATTGTCACGCAGGGGCAGAGCGTCACGAGCCAGGTGAGCCACATCTCCTGCCCTGTGCAGTTGCTGCCCAGGAGCTCAGGGGGTTCCCTGCTCAGGGGCCCGCTGACACTGGCTGTTGCTGGCCTGCAGGAGGAGGCTGCATACATCCAGGAGATCACAACTGCTGATGGACAGACTGTGCAGCACTTGGTGACCTCTGACAACCAGGTGAGGGGGCTTTTGTGCTGCTGAAGTGGGGAGAGGTGAGGTGGGGACAGGAAACAGACAAGAACCAGCCCTGCTGGGGAGGAGCACTGGGCAATGGTGACATTTTTGGGGTCTGAATCCCTGTGTTTGCAGGTTCAGTACATCATTGCCCAGGACAGTGTACAGCATTTGCTTCCCCATGAGTATGTTGTTGTCCCAGGGGGACATCACATCCAGGTAAGGTTCAGGCTATCTGCTCCCTTGGTGTGGTGGATGGGGCTTCTGAGTGTGCATGTGTGGGGCTGGGCCTCCTTGCTCCCTGTGGCTCACTTTACTCAAGCCACAGCTCTTCTGGGGGCATGGATACCCAATGGTCCTGACACAGCCTCACTGCGGTTCTTGTCTCCAGGTACAGGATGGTCAGATCACCCACATCCAGTACGAGCAGGGCAGCCAGTTCCTGCAGGAGCCGCAGGTGAGGGGCCAGGCCTGGTGGCTGTTGCAGATGGGCTGGAGAGGGAGGGATGGCAAAGAGAAGGTGCATGTGGGTTGGTGGCTCCGTGCAGTACCCTCCTGTCCTCTCCTCCCCGCAGATCCAGTACATGCCAGTCTCGCCTGAGCAGCAGCTGGTCACGCAGGCGCAGCTGGAAGCAGCGGCACACTCAGCAGTCTCAGGTAGGAACCTAGGGCCCAGAGCCAGGCTGTGGTGTAGCTCTGGCAGTTCTGTCTCCCTCCAGGTCCTGGGGTGTTGCTCCTGCCAGACAGTTTGTGATGCCTGTTGGCAGCTGCTGCCGTGCCATGGGCCCAGCCCGGCCCTGCTGCAGATGCTGACAGGGCGGCTGTGCAGTGGCCCTTGGCTGGCAGGCTGGGGAGATGAGGCTCCATGGCCACTTCCTTGCCTGAGTCTCTGTAGTTCTGGGAGGTGGCCAGCTTGGTGTCTGATCTTTGCTGGCCCAGTTGTGGAGCAGCACCAGCTCCCTTCCCCTGGAGCTGAGTTGCTGGGAGGTGCAGCAGCTTCCACAGGGTGGAGACATCCTGATGCGTTTGTAGTTAACCGGGGCTGGGTGTGAGCGTGGTGGCCCCTTGTGCTCGCCTCACACGCCTGCCTTGGGGCAAGCAGGAGCCCCGGGCAGCCCCTCTCTGACCGCTGTCCTGTGCAGCAGTGGCTGACGCGGCGATGGCCCAGGCACAGGGGGTGTTCACAGCCGAGGCAGCAGCTGAGCAGATGCAGCAGCTGCAGGAGGGGATCCACTACGACGTCATCACACTCACGGACTAGCACCAGGCCGGGACCCCGCGCCAGGGACCCCCACGCCGGCCGGAGCCTCCTCAGCAGTTGCCTTATTGCTTCGGGGTCATGAGGGCCATGCCTGAGCTCTGCTGTGCCCCATGAGGGTCCTGCGCATCGCCCCAACACAGGCAGCTCCTCCAGCAGCCCCCACTCCGCAGCTGCAGGGGCAGCACTCATCCACGCAGGCTCTTCGCCTGGTCCTCTGGATGCGCTGAACTCTCTTCTTCTGAATCATGTCTGCATGGACCAGACTCAGCTCAGCATCTGCCCAGCACACCAGGGTCCAGCAGGGAGCCGTGAGGCTCAGCACAGCCTGTGGTACGCTGCAGGAGGATTGTGTAGCCACAGCCATGCGCTCCCTGCGTGCGGGGTACTTAGCCTTCCCTTGGCTTCTCCGGCCTGCAGGCAGGCAGCAGTGGGGCTTTGGACTGGAAGAACTCAGAGCAGGACAAGGTAGTGGGGGAAGATGCTCGATTTTTCTTCTGAAGAGGGATGGACTCTCGAGTTGGGTTGTAGGTGGTTGTGGGGGGTTCAGTTCTGATGTTCTCAAGCTTTGACTATGCTTATGAATAAAAAGGGATTGAAACCTGAACCTGAGCCTGTGCCTGCCTGAGGGGCTGGAGGCTTCCTCCTGCTGCTGCTGCTTGTCCCTGGGGAGCCCAAGCCTGGTGCTGGGGCCAGGCACATGTGGCTGCACTTGGCTGTTGGCTTCCTCTGCCCGAGTGACCTTGACTGGTGAGAAGCGAGCCGGGCATCGGCTGCAGTGGTGGGCTTGGGGCTGGAGTCATGAAATTAATCGAGTGGTAAACAGCCTAAATCCCGTGTAACTCTGTCCCGGACTACAGCGGCCTCCCCTCCCTGAGCGGATTGTCTGGAAGTGTTTACATGTGATTATAACAGCTAATCTCAGAGTTTTAGTTCAGTGCTTTTGCATTAAACTGATTATCTGCAGAGGGGAAAAAGGTCCAGAACCACCCAACTTCAGTGCGAGGCAGCTGTGCCTGCCCCCTGTGCCTGGCTGGCTGGGCTTCCCCCGCCAGCTGTGCCGAGCAGGGTTAAGGTCCGCTGCAGCATTCCCTAGATTACAGCCCCATTATCTAATAAATCGGATCCTCGGCTGCTGGCGCTGATCAGGGATGGAGGAGTCCCATGGGGACAAGGTTACGGAGCCGCTGTGGGGCCATGGCCAGGACTGGTCCTGTCCTGGCTGCCTGATGCCTTCCGTGGCTGTGGCTGCCAAAGGCACAGGACCAGCCGAGGTGGGGATGGGATGGATGGGACAGAGCTCCCAGCTGCCCCATGTGGGGAGCTCTGGGTCTGCTGAGGCTCTGGCCATAGCCACAGCGGGGGCTTGGGGTCCCTCAGTGCTGACACCTCGGCCCTGGGGCCTTGCGCTATCAGCAGAGGCCTGCAGGGAGGCAGGGATGTGGCCGGGCTCATCAGCGCCGGTGACCTTCCCCTTCCCGTCCCGCCAGCGCTAAGCGGGTTTGTTACATATTTAATATCCTGAGAGCGTTATTATCGGTATTTAATGACGGGTACAACCTGTGGGATAATCCCGATCTTAGCAGGGGGGGCACAGCAGCAGGAGCCGATGGCGCAGGGGGTCGCGGGCTTCAGAGCCCCTTGCACAGCTGCCCACATCTGCCCTGCCTGCTCCCTGCCTGCGCCCTGCCTGTCCACCACTGCCCTGCCTGCTGCCCCCTCGTGCAGGCAGGAGCACCACGGGGCTTGCAGGGCTGAGGGTGTCCCCCCAGAAAAGTGTCCCCAAAGGGACTGTGGTGCCCCTTTGCTCCTGGGCTGCCAGCCTGGCAGCGCTGGGGCTGGGTGAGGCCCCAGCCAGGACAGAGGAGATGCAGGCTGTAGGGCAGCACCTACAACCATGCGCAAGTTCCCATCCTGTCGTAGCGTGAGGGGCTCTGCTGACCCCTGCCCAGGGCAGGCCAGAGCTGGGGGCAAGGCCGGGCCCTCAGCACTGCAGTGGAACCACAGTGTGCCACATCCCATGTGTGTCCCCATGGCAATGGGTGTCTGTGGGGCTCACATGAGTCCCATGCATCCCATCCCTGGGGCTGCGCTGGGGCCATGCAGGGTTGGGGGACCCCTGTACACATCCTGGCTGGTGAGGGTGGGGGGGAGGTGGCTCCCTGCCAGTCCCTGGCTGGGGGGGGATATCAGCTCCCCAGATCCCTGTGGCTTCTCCCATGGGTGCTAATACCCCCTAATCAGCTGTCAGTCTCCACGGACCCTGTCAGCTATAAAGCACCCTGGAGCAGCTCCCCGGCTCCTCTCCCTGCACCATGGCAGCACCTCGGCAAGAGGGGAACCCAGGCCGAGAGCTGGGGGGCTGTGGGGGGCCATGGGGAGCCCTGCGGGGACCCCCCCAAGCCCTGCTGCCCTGCCCCTGCTCCGTGCTGGCCAGCTACAGCCTCCTGCCACCCCCCCTGACCCTCCTGGCACCCCTGGTAAGTGCTGCTCGGGGGAAACCGAGAACGGGACCCCCTTATCCTCACCCCCCAGGACCGGGCTGGGGCTGTGTGGGGTGGTCGGGGCTGGGGAGCTGCTGCCCCGGGTCCCCTGCACCCTCCGGCACTTTGGGGCGCGCAGAGCCTGGCACAGGGCCCGTGCCCCAGCCCCGTCCCGCCCGGACACTCTCTGCCCCGCAGGTCCATCCGGCCGTCGAGGCGCCGCTGGGGCTGCCGGCAGAGCCAGGGCGGGTGAAGGCGGCAGCGGCACGGGAGAGCACCCGGGCGCTGAAGGCGTGGCTGGCGCGGCACCCCCGGAACCCGTACCCCAGCAAGGGCGAGAAGGTGATGCTGGCCGTGGTCAGCAGGATGAGCCTCACCCAGGTCTCCACATGGTTCGCCAACGCCCGCCGCCGCCTCAAGAAGGAGAGCAAGGAGGGCTGGACCCCGCGCGGAGCCTCGGATGGCGACGACAGCGACAGCGAGGGGGGCCCGGGAGCACCCCCCGGCCCCGGCCCCTGCCCCAGCCCTGAGCAGGAGGGGTGCGGGGGCAGCCCCGAGGCGGGGCCGGGCCCTGGGCAGGGCAATGAGCCCCCAAAACCCAAGATCTGGAGCGTGGCGGCGATGCTGGCACCCAGAGAGAGCCGGTGCCCCCCGCGGGTGCTGGAGCAGGCATAGAGGGCCCGATAGGGGCCAGAGCTGCGGCTGTGGGGAGGGGACAGCCCCGGGGCTGAGCAGGGCAGGACGCAGGGACATGGCACCCAGCAGCTGCCCAGCAGAGCAGAGCGGGCAGTGTGGGACACGGAGAGCTAATAAATGTCACTGTCTTGGGCATCCTGGCGCTGCCTGGCTGCGGTGGGGATGCTGGGGGGCCAGTAGGGATTCAGGGCTGCTGCTGGGGATGATGACGGGGATGCTGGCGGGATGGGGGCATCTTCACTGGTACAGCTCCCAGGGAGCTGGGCAGATCCTGACACGAGCTGCGCCGGGCTTCCCTTTGCCCAGGGTCACACATGGGGTGGGCTCATGTGTGGGGCACAGGGCTGGGGGGGGGCATTCAGGCTGTCACAGTGCAGGGAGATACAGACGAGCATTGACGGGGATGTGGGCAGCATCACACAGGGGGGGCACTGACTGGGACATCGGCTGCCAGGACCGGGCTCAGGCCCCTGTTCCAGGGCCTGGTTGTGGCAGGTGACTCTGCACGGCCCCGGGGTGCAAACAGGGCCCGGGGACCCAGCAGGGAGAGAAGAAGGGACCGGGGCCCCGGGGAGGCAGAGACGGCAGAGCTGCACCACGGTGTTTAATGTGCCAGAGAGCTGGGAAACGGGCTCTGCCCGCCTGCTGGGATCCCCCGCCTGGTGGCCGCTTCGCACTCAGACCAGGTCCCGCTCTGCTGTGGAGGATGAGGAGGGTCAAGGGTCTGGTCTCAATGCTTGTACGCTGCCCCGAGCTCCTGCAGAAGCCTGCGCTGCTCTGCAAGGGGCAGCAGCAGGCACTGAGCATCTCCCCATGGTCCAGGCAGACCTCCAGGCTGCAGGTCAGCGATGGGGCAGGAACATCTATACCCAAGGGACAAAGCTCCAAGGTGCCCAAAACCTCCCCGGCACGGCACAGGGCTCAGCAGACAGGGTCAGGAGTGGGGGAACCCAAAGACCTCGCGGCACAAACACTGGCAGAGGCTGTAGATGATGCAGAGGAGGAGGGTGCAGGGCACGAGGCTGACGAGGACGATGCCCAGGCTGTGGTGCTCAATGAGCAGGAGGTAGATGCCGAAGGGCAGGGAGCTGAAGTAGAGCAGGCAGAGGACGCCCAGGATGAAGCGGGGGACTGCTCGCCACCCCCAGGAGCGGCACTTGTGGCCAGGGCCGTGGCAGGGCAGCGCACCCAGGCTGGCCGAGCTGTACAACCGCACCACCTCCAGCCTGCCCAGCCCCTCTGGGGGTGACACGTCCTCTGGCACCTCCAGGATGGTGACCACCAGGCACTCGGGGCTGGGCGCGGGCTCCAGCACGCTGGGGCAGAGCAGGACCTCGGGGGAGCGGGGGGGTCCCCGCTGCTTGTCCCGCTCACAGCCCGTCAGCAGCGCCAGTGCCGCGCCGTCGTCCCGCAGCCGCTGCACGTCCCCACCGGGCACCGGGCTGTGCTGGCGGCAGAAGGGGCAGCGGAGATGGTGGGGGGACGTGTCCCCCGGCGGCACCATCTTGCGCAGGCACCTGGCGCAGAGGCGGTGGCCGCAGCCAAGCACCTTGGGCCTGCGGGAGCGGGCATCGTAGTGGCTGTAGCAGATCTTGCACTCCAGCTCGGTGGCCGCCAGCACCGTCGTCCGAGGGCCGAGCTCCCCATCCTGCTGCGCCATGCTCCCGGGGGGCGGGCTGGGGGCTGCCTGGGCTGGGGGCAGAGGGGATCTGCTGTGAGCTCTGGGGGCCGGTTCCCGGCTGGCCCCATTGGCAGCGTCCTGCTCAGCCCTAGGGGAGTGTGGCACCAGCAGCAACCTCCTCCCAGGGCTGGCACAGCCTGGATCCAGGCACTGGGCGCTGCTGCCAGCGCTGGGGCTCATCCTGATCCCTGCCTTGGTGTCTGGCTGGGAGGAAGACACCGGCACCGGCTGCGGGGTGATGGCCCTGGGCCCGGATGCTCATCCCTCCCCATGTGGGCAGGTTCCTGGGGTTTGGACACAGGCTCTGCTGACTGCAGGGACCGCCTTGCCCTTCACCCCCCCAGCACCCCCCGTACCTGCGGTGTGCGCCGGGGTTCCGGGGCAGGATGCAGCCATGGATTGGTGTCTGTCGCGGAGGCAGGCAGGGGGCCGACGGCAGCGGGCACCCCATGGGGAGGTGTGGGGCTGCTGGCCGCCACGCTGCGGAGGCCCTGGCGCAGGGGCTGCCGGCATCCAACGCGGCGTTGGCCTGGCAACGGGGAGCGGGAGGAGGATGCTCGGCCGGGGCCGGTGCTGTGCGGAGCTTGGGTCAGGCTCACGCACACCGCGGGGCACAGCCAAGGGAGGGGGCTCCTCCGGGCCCCTAACGGGCTGCAGAGGGTCCGTGCGGGGGGGTCAGTGCAGCCTTGCTGCTCCTTTGCTCCTGGGCAGCCCTGAGGATGCTCCTTCCCTGCCTGCGGATGCCGGCAGCAGGGACCCTGCAGCTCCCAGCTCTGGGGACAGCACGGCCACAGGGCGGGGTCCTGAGGTACCCCCAGCCTTGGGACAGCCCCTGCTTTTCCCTGGCTTGGGAACAGTGGCTCCTGCTCAGCCCCGGGTATGCAGTGCTCATGGGGAGGGCCCCACACATCCGTCCCGGTGCCCAGCAGCACCTCGCATAGCAGGTCCTGGGGCGGAGAGAAACGCTCGCCCCTGCCAGCGTGTGCCTGGGCCCCTCACTCCACCCCTGCACCCCAGGAGCCGGGGCTGGGGGCACATGGGGGCTGCAGCACTTCCCAGATCCAGGCTGGATCCAGCCAAGCACATCCCTGTCCCAGCCTGTGCCAGCTCTCCCCCTGGCTGCAGCCCTCACAGGGGTGTTTCCAGGAGCCCCGATGGGCAGCAGCAGTCAGAGCCTCCCCCAGCCCAGGCAAGACAAACCCCGCTTCTAGCACTGCCCTGCAGGAGGATGGCAATGAACACCCAATGTGAGCAGCAGTGACCCACGGACCCCACACACGGACCCGGACATGCCTGAGCCCAGATGTGCAGGGGGGCTCCAGCCCTCACCAGCGATGGGTCACTCACCCGCTGCTCTCAGCCCCCGGGTGCGGGACAGGGCGTCTGTGCCCGTGAACAAGGAAATGAAGGGTTTGTGCTGAGCTCCATGAGCTGCCCTGTAATTAATGTCCACACCCCGATGAGCTCAGCCCTGGCCCACCCCAGAGCAGCCGCTGGCGCTGGAGCTGCCCGGAGGAGCCCGTTAGTTCACACTGTCAGGGTCTGGCAGCGTTTGAGCAAGCTGGGAATAACCAGGGCCCAGGACAATGTCCAGCTCCTGGGAACACTGGGCTTATTCCACCAGCCCTGCCCATGCCCCACAATGCTCCCAGCTGTGCCTCTGCTTGCCCCCATCACTGCAGCCCCTTGTACAGACCCAACAGAGACCTGGGGTGCTCCTGCTCAGGACCCATCCCATCCACTTGTTCAAGGGAAGCTCCAGGGATGGCAGCACCCACAAAACCACCATGGTTCTACCTCCTGTTCTCTTTGCCTGGACAAATGAGATGTCCTGGAGAGGAAACCATGGGGCTCCCTGGCCACTGATCGCTCACACCTCCACTGAGACCTCAGCAATGAAGTACTTAACAAGGCAATGGGCAAACACTGGGGGACAGACCCCCAAGGAGAACTTGCTGACGCTCCCCAGTGCCGCTGTCTCTGCTCACCTGTGCTTGAGGAACCAGCTGTCTTGGCTCAAAATAATGAACAACAGGCATAAAAGGTTTCCGAAGCTGCAGCTTTCAGTGCTGGGGCTCCCTGCCCTCCCCAGGGCCAATGTCAATTATCTCCTTGCCATGGAAAGGATCCCTGGAGAGCTGTGGGGATGCTGGGAACAGGTGGCGCTTGGAGCCGGGCTCTTCCTGACCTGTCCAGAGGCAGGGAAATGCTCTAGAGGATTCCAGGAAATTCTGGAACACCAGGAAAGCTGGATCAGACAATGACCATGGCTGTTAACACCCAGAGCTGCCCTCACAACCTTAGGCCAGGAGAGACTGGTGGTAGTGACTATTCCTTAACCCAACAGCCAGGACATGGTGAGACTGAAGGTAGGAGCTGAAGCAAGACCCAAGGGGAAAGTCGGGTGCCTTCACCCCAGGAACCTCCCCTCTCACCAGGGCCATTAGGGCCCCCCTGCAGGATGCCCAGGTCAGCTCTTGGCATGGCACCAGTGGCTGCTTCTTGCCATGAGGCTCAGCCTGGGCCTCCCTGACAGGGACAAAGGGCTCCCAAAGCACCAAGAGCTGAGACCACGCAAGGGGACATGGGCTGGTTCTGTGCTGAAGAGGCCGAGCACGACCACAGCTGCTCCCTGAAGTCAAGGGAGGGAGAGCCAAGCCCTCACCACGGCAGCAGCTGGGAGGCTTTAGGGGTTCACACCAGTCATTGGGTAAAACCTGTTCACAGGAGGGATGGGCAGCACAGAGTGGGTCAGATGGATCTGAAGAAGCCCAATGTTTTTCTGCCTTTCAGCCAGAGGGAGGACACAGTGTGAGCACAGCCTGGGGCTGACAGGAGGACACAGAGATGGCGCAGAGCTGTAATGCTGGTTTTTAATGTTCCTAAGAACTAGGAAACAGAAATCAAAAATAGACTTTGTTCTTCTTGATAAAAGTAATAAAATGGTTAGCGGTGTTAAATTAATCCTTACAAAACAAAACCCGAGGAGGTTAAATAAAGCCCAGAGGCTCTGCATAAAAACCACAACTACAAAACAGCTGCAAAGACTTTACACACCAAAGGAACTCCTCTGCTCCGCTCCTCCCCTATACGGTACACAGCGTCGGCGAACACGGGACTCACACAAGGGAAAGAAACACAGATGCGATGGGAGCAGCCCCGCGAGCTGCGGCGCCACGGACATAACTATTTACACTATGGACACGGAGCTGCACTGGTGCTGCCCCAGCCGCAGGAGCCCCTGGGCTCTGCCCGTCCCTGTCCTGCTGGCGCTGGGCAGTGGGCGCTGCCAGGGCCCCTCCAGCCACGGTGCCGGTGCTGAGCACTCGCGCTTCCCGCCCGTCCCTCCATCCATCCGTCCATCCATCCGTGCCGCCATCCTTCCGCCCCTGTGCGCGGCTGCCCCTTCCCTCGGCGCCGCGGCTCCTCCTGTGTGCCGCGCTGGCTCCCGTGCCCGGCGCTCCCGGAGCCTCCCCTCCCGCGGTGCGCGGGCACTGTGCAGTTCGCGGGGGGAAGCGGGTGCCGTGGAGCTGCTGCGCAGGAGTCCCCTGCGGCTGGTGCTGCGCAGGCAGAGTCTGTCACTGCCCCCCTGCCATCGGGGCCAACGCACCTCCCCTCTGCATCCCACCTTGCGCCTTAGTTGGGATTAGTCTCCCGGCTGCTGCTTTGCTCTCGGCCCAGCTCCCGCTCTTTGTCCACTATGGAGGAGGAGGAGGAAGAAGATGAGGAAGAGGAGGAGCTGAGGGTCCGGCCTGAATGCTTGTAGGCTGCAATGAGCTCCTGCAGTCTCTCCGGAGTGGGCTCCCATTTGGCAAAGCCTGCGCTGTTCTGCAGGAAGAGGATGGCTGTGTTGTGCACAGACTTGTAGTACATCTCCTCTCTGGAAGAGAAGACAACGGGCACTCAGCATCTCCAACTCAGAATGCACCCAGACCCACTGCCCAGCACCTGCCCTTCTCTTCCTGTGCCACACCCAGGACAAGTATATCCTCTTTCTCTGATTCTCTCACTACCCTGAGCACAAGAGTGGGCAGAACGCAGTATCAGGCACTTCTGAGTAAAGGCTCATGAACTTTCAGAAGAGAAGCGATGATGCTGCACAGCCACGTTGCTCTCTACCAACATGTGCAGGGGACATCACTGTCCCTGCAGGAGACTTGTCATGCTAAGGTGTCAGTCTTAACCAGGTAAAGAACTTCAGTGTTTGAGGATTGTTGCTTAAACAAGCTGTTGCCTGAACTTATTTGTTCAGCAGCAGACCAACAGCAAACTTGCTCCACTGAGCACCGAAACCCCACCTGCCCCTTGCTCTGCTTCCCCCAAGTGACTGAACACTGCAGCATCTGGCAGCCCAGAAACTGCTGCTCAGCTGCTCCCCAGATCTGGCTGGTGGTAGACCAGAGCCAATGCCCAGAGCACCCCATGTACGACCTGATCAGGCTGCACTTGTGCCAAGGAAGACACCACTCACAAGCCTTTTGTGGTGAAATACCTCAGCAGTCATGAAACCAACATGAAATTCACACATGGGGGTGAGCCCTGCCCTTGTCCTTGCCTGCTCCCTATTCCCATTGATTTCAACTTAGGACATTTCTGTCACATGGCTCAGATTTGCATTCCCAGAAGGACCCCAGGAAAAGGCCTACTTTTTGCAGACGTGTTGGGACCCGCTGCGGTATTCGTGGTCAAAGGCTGGCAGGCTGAGCTGGTGCCGCTTGAACTTGCTCTGCTCCATGCGGATCAGGGCTGTCGTAGGAGGGTCCCGCCACTCGGGGATGAAGACGATGAAGGACAGAGGCTCAGTGGAACTCTCCAGCAGTTTCTATTCAATGAGAAAATGAACAATCTCAGCGCTGGGAGAGCAATGACAGACAGCACACAGTTCTGCTTCTAGAGCAGTGCTGCAGCAGTCACCCTCCTTCACCTTGCGCATCACAGCCCTGCTGTGAGGCTGCGGGAGCAGTGGGGAGGACAGGACAGATGCAGATCCACACATCAGCAGACGTACCTCAAAGTGAGAGACCATGGCATTCATCAGCTCCTCACAGAACGGAGGATTTACCTCAAAAGAGCCACTTACAGGAAAAAAATCCAGGCACGGGCTGGAGGAAAAGGCAAAGATCCCTGTCAGAGAGGCTGGAATCCTGATTTTCATACCTTAAAAAGCATGTTTCCTCAGGAAAGGCAGTCATGCTCTTGGAAAGCCCAAATCCCTGGCAGTGCAGAACCTGACCAGCGGGTCTGGTCCCTGGGGACACACTCCACCAGTGCTCACTGCAGGTGTCTGCTGATATAAGCCAATTGAGGGCCTGGGTCTCCACTCTCCAGAACAGGGAGAAGCGCTGGCAGACCCACAAACTGCATCAAGCCAGGATCAGAGCCCTTTAGCCAGACCAACGCTTCACAGCCAGTCTGTGCCCACTCCCTGCCCTTCTGCAGCCCTGAAGCCACACACCCTCCTGAGCAGACATCACAGAACCAGCCCCGCACCCACACAGAAACATGGCACCAAACGTGGACTCACCCCCTGGATCCAAAATACCCGTCTGTATCCAAGAAGGCCGAACAGTACTGTTTAAAATAGCAATTCAGGGGCGAGGCAAAGCATTCGAAACTCACTCCAAAGAGCTTGTGGAGGGCTTCGAAGACGTGCACGGGAAGCGACCCCTGCAGACCAGTTCCTTCATACAGATTCACACCAAACATCATCTGAGGAGAGCAAACCCTGGGTGAGCCATGCCTGCACTCGCTGTTCCTGCTGCTCCCTTCACTGACCACGGACCCAAGGCCACACGTCCATGCACCCACGCCTCTAGGTACACAGGGCACCCTCGTCCTTTCTCAAATGCATGCACGTCCCCTGCACATACCCAAGAGCACTCTTTAGATACTTCAGCCAACTCAGGCCTCATAAACCAAGTGTCAACTTTCACACATATCCCCTATGAACCTTCACCTGGGCCTCAGAGTCCAGAACTACTGAAGGTTTCTCTCATGAACAATTACCCCTTCTCCCACTGAGGTCTCCTGTCAAGATCACAACTGTTCCCCTGACCACAGTCCTATCTGCAAACACCAGGAGCAGACCACAGACCCAGTTTAAACCCTATTTTGCATCAGGCTCCTGGAACTGTGGGCCTCTCCCAGAGCACACACATCAAGTTTCTCACTATTAGTGAGGCTTTCTGATATACAGCTGTGATGAGACAGCACCTGGTATCGACGGAGAAGGCACCAAACCCTGGGTAGGAACTTTTCAAAGCTAGAGTCGTCAATGCAACTGTACCGGTACAGAAGCCACTGCAAGAGAAAGCCCAGCATTAACCACAAACAGAATCAGCACAGACAAGAGCACACAAACATGTCTTGGAGAGGAATGCTCAGCAGCAGCAGGAGCAGGTGGGGCTCTGCATGGAGGCTGTCAGCACATCTGCTCTTACCACGTGAGTGACCCACAAGCTCTTGACTAGCATGAATGTACCCACCAGCAAGTGTCTCGGCAAGAGCTGCCTCGCTGCGGGCATGACTGTTCTTGCAGCACAGTTTGTGTCCAAAGCACGCACACACGTCACCTTGTGGCTATTCCCAGCAGGAGCCTGACCCTGACTAAGGTGGGAGCAGCTGTCCTCATTTCTGCTCTGATCAGGGCAGTGTCCAGCAGCCCCCCACCCCCTGCACCATCCCTCCCCTCGCAGGACAGGGGACGCAGGCCCCAGGGCTCAGCACGTACCAGTTTGCTGAAGTAGTTGCGGCTCACTTTGACCATCTCCCCCTTGTACCGCACACATGCCACGTTGTTCTCCATGTGCATCTCCACGCTGGGGAGCGGTGGGGAGGGGATGGCCAGTCTCACTGGGTAGCAGTACACCAGCCTGTCCTGGACCTCGGGAGCTTCCACCTCAGCTACAGACAGTAAAGAGAAAGGCAGCCCATTAGAATCCAAGGACATCTGGGACAGATCTTCCCTCCACCTCCAAACATGCAGTGACAGGAACAGGGCTAAAGAGTGGTCCCCCCAGAAGCACGTGGTGGTCCTTCACAGATCTCATAAGCAGCTACCTAGGTTCTGAGCTGATTTCCCAAATTGATTCTATCACCCACTGCCAGAGCACAGAAAAGATCCATCTCTAAGACAGACCTGTAGGCTGCCCACAAGCACCCCAGCATCGTGAGGCACATTCAGACAAGTAAAACACCCTCCTTGTTGCTATGCTTATTATTTCAGTATGCCCCAAACTCATCCAAACCACAATAAATACTCCCAGGCTGTCAAGCACAGGAGGCAAAGGAATCTTCCTGCTACCTTGTGGTTACCCATCATGAGCAGCAGCTTCAGCTGGAAGAAAGAGAGCTCATGGGAAAGATTAGTTGGAAGGAATGAGAGATTCAATCAGGCAGGAAGATAAGCAGCAAAAACCAAGCAGCCAAAGGCACACACTGGTATCTGAAGAGGGTCTGAGAAGAGGCAGGGCTCAAAAAGGAAAAGGACTATGGAACTGTGGTGATGAAAGCAGCAAGGACCATGGAAGCAGCAAAAGGTGACCAGAGGCAAAAATACAGACATAAACTAGGAAGAAAGAAGAAAGAAAAGATCTGCCAGGGAAGGAAGAATGCTGTGGAGGAAAGGGACTGTCAGCTGCTCCCACAACTTCATACAGCAAAAAGGTATGATCCAGGGCAATGAACTGACCCCCTGTGCACTGGGGTCAGCTCCTAACAAGCTGTTTCATCCTGACAAATCATAATTTAGGATACTTGACATTAGAGCTGGCCACAGCACCTGAGGGAAGGCCCTTTGCCTCTGTATTCACAGTGTGAGTGTCAGCTAAGACTTATGCTATTCCTGACTATGAAACTCAGCCCCGTGGTCTCAGAGCAGCGTCCCCAGCACATAACACTGCTGGAGTGGGGCCAAGGCAGAGGATGTTTGTGCTGGGTGCAGTAGCCCGATAGCTCCTCAGAGCTGACTGCGTACCAGATATATTGTTCTCTTTGAGTATGGCAAGATTCTTCTCCCGGATCCGCTTGACGTACTCAAGGGATATGTAGTAAATCTTACTGCAGATGCCTTCAACAGAGTCCTTTGCTGCAGCCGACACGTGGGGCCCACACTGTTTGCGTAAGTGCTCCAGGCGGTCCTGAAGAACCAGAGAACCAGAGGCCCTCACACATCCCACCACAGGGATGCAGAGCCTCTGGCACTCCCAAGTCACAGAGTAAAGGAAAGCAGTTGCAGCCTTCTCCAGAAGGACCCTCATCCATCCCCAATATGTCAGATAAAGGCTTTTCCTGTGGCTTTCCCATCCTTTCCCAGGCTCCCTCTGCTCAGCTGCCCACACAGAGGGATACTGACCATGTAATCCTCCTTAGAGGCAGAATGGTCCCGTCGCAGCCAGCTGAAGGTGTCCTCCACGTTCCACTTCACCACCTTCCTGCTGTCTGGCGAAGCACTCCTGCTCGAAACAGAGAAGCAGAAGTCAACTGACAGCTGCAGGGCAACAGAATCCATCCACCACCACGGCTCTGCTAACACTCCCTCCAGGTCTCTTCCGGAAAGTGCTTCCAGACGTCTGCACGACTAGGGACTGCCAAAGGGCAGTGCAGCTGCCTATTGCCCTCTGCACGGCAGTGGCAGAGAAAGCATTTATCTATCTTGGAAATGACCCGGTTTGACCCTGCCTCTCATTTTCAAATGCAGCTGCTACTCGTAGCTTGTGGCTCTGAGAAAACCACCCCATTAACAAGCTTTCCATTTCCCCAGTGGCTGTCATCTTCCTCAACTCTGCCCTGTGGCAGAATTTGTCAGAGAAATCCCACATGGTATAATAAAATACTACTCTAAGCTTGTTGCTCTTCAACAGCAGTGAGTGCTTGAGCACTCAGTTTTTTCTCAGGGATAAATGGCAGAGAACATTCCATGTCCAGCACTTCACAGATTCTCACTTGTCTCTGCACTCACTCAGCTTCCCAACATTCTATCAAGAGATGGCTTCAGCACTACTGGTTTTCTTCTGTATGTTCCTAACCTTCTCCTCAGTGAGAAAATGACCAACGCTGAGTAACGGGATGCAGCAGCTCCTTCTAAAGTCCCTGTAACTTTCTTCCCTCCTCTGAGCATGGCAGCAACGTAAGAGGAACTCCCACCTGGACTCAATCAGCCGCTTCGCAGCCTCAGCATACTTGAAGAGTAGCCTCTTGGCCTCCTCCCGGAACTTGATTCTGGACAACCTGAGGCGAGTTTAAATTCAGATGTATCAGTTCCACAGCTGCCACAGAAGCCAGGTCCAGTTCCCCGGAATGACATCCCCAGCACCCCACTTCATCCCCAAAGTAAAACACAAGAGCACAAAACCAAAGCAGATAAATAAATCACTGGACCACACCTACCCAAAGCCACCCCAGCAAGGATGCCCTGCTTTGAACAGTACCTGATAGGAATGTCATTCATGATCTCTCTGAACATGGAAGGAGACACTACTGGCTCACAGTCACTTGGTAAAAGAGGATCTGTCCCTTTGTCAACCACCTTCCTCTCCAACATCCAGCGATTAAAGGACTCCCGTGGGGGGTCGATCCCTGAAGAAACACAGGAAAAGGATCTAATCAACACGACAAAGGTGTGCTCAAAAGCTCTGATAAGGATAATCACATTGGCATTCTGCCTGATAAGTATATAACCAACAATGTCACAGAGTAAAACCATCACAAAAGGAGATCACAGGACAAGACAGACGAACCAAAAGGCAGACCACCTCAGTATTGCAGACTGATGTGACAAGGGGAGCCAACAGGAACCCACCTTCTCGCTGCTGGCAGAGCTCACGGTAATGTTGCCGCAGCTTGAGAATGAGCTGGGATCGAAGCAGCTCCACCTCAGGGTGTGGAGAAAGCACTTCAGATGGTGCCCTCTGCTTAATCACTGCGTTTGTCTGAATATCCAGGTCCCAGTAAACTCTGTGGGAGAAGAAAATGTCATCAGGGTGGCCAGACCACGGTCTAATTATCAAATATTACTTCTAAAGATGCTTCCTTGGGCTGTCTGACCAGCCAGGAAATTGAACTATCCAGGCTTCTTGCAATGATATAGGGAGTGTTACATTCCTCATGTTCTTCTTCAAAGATGTCTGGAAAACCAGGAGTCTGATCTACCACCAAGAAAATGACAGAAGACAAATGGAGACAACTCACTCAGTTGGTCGTAAGAGAGATGCCTGCTGTTTATCTTCAGGTGAAACACACCATGCCTTCAGAACAGAGGTTCCTGGAATACTGGGAGAGCTGGGGACTGGCTGAGCAGCCGGGTTCCCTGGGACGTCAGCCTGGGGGTGTAAAAGATGAATTACTGCCCCACAGAAACAGGTAAAGGGGAAGCAGCCGGTGCAGCCAATGGTCCCACTAAGCAGCACTCCAGATACCCCCAAACTGCTACAGCACATTCTGCCTGTGCTGGTGCACATTAACATGGACGTGCAAGTCACTCTGCTTCAGTCCCAGTCTGTGATGTCCCAACTGCTTCTCAGTCCCAGTCTGTGATCTCTCAGCTCCCGTGGTTTGCCTCAGGCCACAGGAGACAAATTACAACTTGGCAGGACCTGAGTCTGCTCCTGCTCTTCTACTTTCTGAGTAACAGCTGAGCTACACCAGGGTGGCCTGACCCTGCACAGCTCAAAAACCCAGACACAAGTTCCAGACCCCCTAGGTTTCAGCTGGAACAATGTCCTTAAGCCTATTTGTTTCACAGCACCAGACCCACCTTGGGCTTTTTCATACTGTTGCCGCTTGGTGGAACCTCCTCAGAGAATCTCCTCTTCCTCTGCTTGCTCTCCACAGAGGTATCTATCATCCCACCTTCCAGAGGCATTGGAGCTGCGTTCAATCCCAGAGGGTCGGACTATGAGAACCCAAACAACAACAGCACATGTTAGCACCACAAAGAACTGCTGTGGTTTAGCTCAGCCAGTAACTTAGAACCACGCAGCCGCTCACTCACTCCCTCCCTTCCTCACCCCCCTCCCAGAGGGAAAGGGAGGAGAATGGAAAGAATGTAACTCCCATGGGCTGAGATAAGAACAGCCCAGTAACTAAGGTACAACACAAACCACTGCTGCTACGGCCAATAATGCTAATGAAAATGGGGATAACAAAGGAAGAGAATACAACCACTCACCACCCGCTGACTGATACCTAGCCCTTCCCCAGCACTGATCTAGCCCTTCCGGTTAACTGTCCCCAGTTTACACAGCATGACATGTTGTGGTATGGAATACCCTTTTGGCTAGTTTGGGTCAGGTGTCCTGTCTCTGTTTCCTCCTGGCTTCCCCTCCTCCCTGGCAGAGCATGAGACTCAGAAAGTCCTTGGTCAGACTAAACACTGCTGAGCAGTAACTAAAACCATCGGTGTTATCAGCACTGTTCCCAGGCTGAAAGTCAAAACCACAGCACTGCATCAGCTACTAAGGAGAAAAATGACTATTACTGCTGAACCCAGGACACACCCGAGTCCCAGACAAAGACAGTAAGCCCTTAACTTCCCATTTCACTGCCCTAGCCTGACACGGATGGACATAAGAACACCAATGCTCACACATGAAGGAAGCTAAAAAATTCCCTTCTAGACCTGTGCTGTATGCTCTTTTTACGACTTAGTTGAGAAAAATGCATCACGGCTTCCCCAGGGTTAAGTGCTCTTTGAGCAGTGCGCTGTCCCAGAACAGCACCACCCAAGTCTGCACCAGGAGGAACATTTCACTGGAACCAAGCCACACGATGGACTTCACAAGGAGCTCTGGAGGCAGTGAAGACCCTCCCACGTGTGCAATCTGAAGTCCACAAGACCACAGCACCTGCCCCTGCAGAACATCCTACCGTCAGCACAGGCCCTCCAGAAGAGTGTGCACTTACAATGACATCGTGCTGCCCCAGCACAGGCATTTCCCACAGAGACTGGTTAGTGAAGCGATTGAAGTAGTAAGGGCGATTCTCCCGCTTGCTCCAGCACTTCTCCCAGCCAGCCTGCACCAGCTCATCTGGGAACACAGCGAGAGTCAGGAGAGGAGCATCCTCCACAGCAGCCCCACTACTGTCACAGCCCTGACACACACATCACTCCAGCTCCTCCCTCAGCAGCCTTCCTTCACTCTCCCCCTGCTCCAGAGCCCCGAAAACTCCGTGCTGAGCCTTCCTAAAGCAGAGTTGTACCTGGCAGATCCTGCACCAGTCGCAGAGGTTTGGGGGAGCTGGGCTGGTTCTGGTTGGAAGTGCCGGGCGAGTGACTCATGAGAGACGCTTCCTCCGCAGGGCTTCTGTGATTCTCATTGGCCATTTCTCAGCAACCACACTAGAAAACACAGACATAAACCCCATGTTACAGCAGGAGAGATCCCAGATCCACTTGGTCCAGCTATAGCACTGCAAGTTTGTTCTGGCAATAAACCAGGGTTTGAACTAGTGCACACAGCACATAACTCCTCAGTAATACCTGCTGTCCCAGACACAACTAGCAGTGAGGAATGCTGAGCTCTATGCGGCGTCAGGTAGGGAGCTCTTAAGGCCAGCATTCAAAATACCCTCTTTCCAGCTAAATCCCTACAGAGAGCACAGTGCCTGGCCCATAGAGCAGCACTGAGAGCATACAACATAAATCCACTCCTCTGTGAACACGCACCACCTCTGCCACACTCACACCACGGCCAAATCTGACCTGTTACACTCAGAGACAGCTTAAAACAGCATCTACACACACAAAAGCGCACATAATTTAACCAAACGGCTCTTGTTAAACAACTTCTGCTGTATAAAATAGCCCTAGTGCTTCACTAATAACAGCTCCTGTGGTTCAGAGAACCACAGGTTGGGGTCAGGACCTCCTGGCCTGTTTTCCTCAGCATGTCCCAGACTAGCTGCAAGGCCTCAGGCAGGTTTAGCCTTTGGTACTTTTCTATTTGCATAACAACAGTTATGCAGAAGAAGCTCTGGTGAGACAATCAAGCTCCCCTAAATCATAATTTAACGTTCCCAGCTAGAGAGAAAGAGCCAGGCTTTTTCTCTTAGTCACCATTCCTCCCCCGGGGAGGTTTCTCTAACAGCACAGCAAGCCTGCTCCTCCCCACAGCCTGAAATATAGTGGCAAAGAACCGGGAAAATGAGGTATTTAAAATAATTACTCTTACCTCAGTTACTTAATTGGACTCAGGCCTCTGGGGACACGCTGCACAACACCAAAGTCAGGGCTGCAGCAGCACAATCTTGTACCCAGAAGTGTTTCTAACTGAACACCACAGCAGCCGCAGCTGTACACTCGCTTTAGATCATCTCGTAAGTAACCCCCTTGTTTGGTCTGCAGGCCAAGTTACCTGCGTGTATTCACCTTTGCTCCCCCTTCCTGTCCATAAAACCTGCTGGCTCTGTCAGAGGAGCAGAACGGGGAAAGCCAAAAGGATCCCCGAGTTAGCAGGCACTAGCAGGGGTGCCTGCAGTACTGCTTGTGGAACTGGTGTGATGCAGGCCAGGGCTGAGGAACTTGACCCCTCTCAGCACCTTGGAAGATGTTTCCATTCTTCCAGCCAGGGTGAGCAGGGAAAGGTCTGGGACACTGCAGGAACCAGGAGCTTCGGTCCCTGCTCACAATCAGGCAGGTGACAATGACCAAGCCCACAGGCAAGAGCATCTGCCACACAGTTCCAGTGCAAGTCAGGATGTGCAGTGGGCTCAGCCAGCACTGGGCAGTGGCTGCAGCTCACACTTGCTCTCGAGCCCCAGACTCTCAGCTGCCGGCCATGGGCCGCAGGAGTGGCTGGGAACCACTGCAGGCACAGAGCCCTCCCATGCCGCGCTCAGCCCCTGCTCAAACTGAAGCACACGCAGGTGCGCACGTCCTGCACGGTACGCAGAGAACACCTTGTAATGAACTGGTACATACTGATGGGACCAGACCTCCCAGTGAATGTCAAGAGGCGACAAACAGTGCTGGGTATCAAGATCCTCCTGCATTGGCCAGCACACACCAGCTGCAGTGACCTGCTGGTGCTCGAACCCACTGCCAAAGAGGGGTCCGTCCCTGTCTCTGCCTTCTCCTACTTCTGGATAAACTAGGATGGTGGAAGTAGACAAGAAGCTTTATCACTTGATCAGGTCTGATGAGTACTGCATACTAATACCCTTAAAGTATGGGAAAAGCAAACTAATGGGAATCCTGACTTTTATGCAACTAGTGTTGGGACTTAAGACAGTGAAAGGGATCCAGAATAAGCATTTTATGGTGATTATGGTTGTTTTTATACACCACGGTGCATACAGTATTTCGCAGACAACACTGTCCCTGCCCAGAGAGCTTACAACCTAGGAGCAGCAACGCAACCAGAGACCGCAGAAGGTGGAAGGAGACACAAAGCAAAGAAGTACAGCGAACAGGGTCGTTGTTTGTTTCCATTTCACCGAGGCGGGATTTTACACAAGACAACGGCAAATGCAGACAAAGGAGAGCAGCGACAGCCGCCGGGGCACAGCAAGCTTCTCCCTCATCCCAGAGCCGCTCCAGGAGGCTGCAGGCCAGGCCACCGCCACCCTCCGTCGGTACCCGTCCCGTCCCCGAGAGCCAGACCCTGCACCCGGGCGGGACAAGGGCCGAGCGGGGCTCCGCTCCCGAGGAGGCACGGACACGTGTGGCGAGCGCGCCGAGGCCCAAGGACCGCATCAGCCGCGGGTAGGGAAGCAAACGTGTGCCGCCTGGCAGCGCCCGGGGCTGCGCTCCCGGCGGCGGTGACGGGACGGAGCTCCTCGGCGCGGAGGGCCGGGACCAGCGGGCAGCCAAGGGGGCCGGTGCCGAGCGGGTGCGGAGCGGAAGCGGCGGCGGCAGCAGCAGCTCTGCAGGCTGGACGGGAGGAGTCCGGGGGCACGGTGTAAGCGGGGCGGAGGCGGGCGGCCCCGCGAGTACTTACAGTGGCGGGCTGCCTCGCGGGACGCGTGGCCGTCACTCCGTGCTGGCCGCTGGCGCGCCGGGACCGCATCCTCATAGCGGGGAGTCCCGCGCCGGGCCCGCGGGGGCCGCTGCGGAGACAGGAGCCCGTTACGGTGCGGCGGGGAGGAGCTTCCGGGAGCGCGCGCACGCGCGGCGGCGGGACCGCGGGCCCGACACAGCCGGGGCAGGCGCAGCGGCGGCGGCGGCAGCGACTGCGTTCTAAGATGGCGGCCGCAGGCCTGCGCCGCCTCCTTGCGCCGCCTCCTTCCGCCGCCCGCCCGCCGCTGCCGCCCGCCCCTCCCTTGCCCGCGGGCAGCCGCGGCCGAGCCGCTCACCTGTGCGTGCTGCCGGGGGCTGCGGGCACCGGGGGCCGCGACGCCCGCCCCACCTCCGCCTCGCCCGTCCCGCCGCCGCCATCTTGCGCCGGGACCGCGGGCGGGCTGTGCGCAGGCGCGGGGCCGCCCCCCACCGGCACTGCGCAGGTGCCGCCTCGGGGCCACCGCCCTGCACATGCGCGCTGGCCCCCGCGCGCCCGCCAGCCGCCGGGGCGCCTGCGTAGAGCTGAGCCCGCGCTCGGGCCGAGGGGAGCGCATGCGCGGATGGGGGGGGCGCGGCTGCCGCGGCGCCATGTTGGGTGTGTGGGGCCGGGCTGTGCCGTGGCTATTTCGGGCCCGCCGCGGTCACTGCGGCCCAGCGCTGCCGCCGCGGGCGGGGCCTGCACGGGCCGGGCGCGGCCGCCGACAGAGCGCCTTTGAAGCGGCGCCGGGGCGGGGCCGGTGGCGGCGGCAGCTCGGCGGGGCCCGGGTGGGGACTTCCACCGCCCGCCGGACCCGGGCGTGGCGTGTGCCGGTGACCGCAGCGGGAGCCCGCGCGTCCGAGCGCACATCGCCGCTGGGGCAGCGCTAGCCTGGCCGCAGTCGGGTACAGCCCGGCTGCGGTGCTGGCGGCACCCGGGTGTGCCCTGCCCCGCGCGGAGCTGTGCGGCTGCAGCTGAGCACCGGCGGTGCTCCTCCGCTGGCCCTCGGCAGCGCTACGTCCTCCCTGGGGCTCGTCACTGCTGGCGGCCCTGCGGGGCTGCCCTCACTCCGGGCCCGCTGGTGCGTGCCCAGCAGTGGGGCTGTCACCTCCTCTGCGAGGCCTTATCCTGCCTGCTCCCTCCGCGCTGCCCTGCTTTCCGTGGGCTCCCCAGCAGCGGCCGCACAGCTCCCTCTCCCACAGGTCCTGCCCTCTGCTCCCGGAGCACCGGGGTCAATGCAGGAGTTAATGCTGGCGAAGCAGTTGTGGGGGGATAAGTGCTGTGTAAGCACTAAGTCTCCCCAGAGCCTCTCTGTGTTGGGTGCGAACCCGCGGCTCAGCCCTGCTCTGCTGCCCCACAGCACAGATAACCCTCGGGGCACAAAGGGGGGTTATCAGACCGACCCCTGTCTGCGGGGGAACAGCGGGTTCCGAGGGTAGATGAAGGGGCTGTGAGGGCAGGGGCACCTCTCGTACACTCTGTGCTGGGTGCTTGCCGGGCAGGATGGAGCAGGACAGCAGCCTGGGTGCTGCTAGGCAGCTTCAGCAGTGCCCAACATGGTACCATGAGTGCCGGGACCTGCCAGGCCGCCGGTACCAAGCTGGGCACATCCTGCAACCCCGAGGGGCTTGGGCAGCGGCTGCTGCACCCGACAGCATCGGTGGCTTCTCTGCTTGGGTGTCACGTCGCAGATAGGCATGAACCAGCCTGCACAGGCACCCCAGAGCCTGAGCTGGGCTCCAGCCCGGGGCCGGAGCTGGCACAGGGCGGTTGGAGGAAAGTTGGCACCAGCAGAAGCTTCCCGATGCAGCCGGGGGGGCTGCCCCGGCTGACGGACCCCTCAGTCCCCATGTGCACCGCGGGGTGCGGGGGCTGTGGTGTGCGGGACACGCGGGAGCTGCGCCCACAGTGATGCCCCTGCCCCGGCGCTGTCCCTGCCCGCGCTGGCAGGCAGCGAGCCTGGGACCCGCATCCTCCGCGTCCCGCTGTCTCCTCCCAGCTGTGGGCTCGCAAGGAGTGGCCGCGGGTGGGCTCTATAAAGGCAGAACCGCAGTCAGCGCCGAAGAAACTCCTGGAGCTACTGGCGCTTTCCCTCCGTCCCTTCACGTGATCCAGCTTCCCCACGCCGGTGGAGCCGAGGACAAGGCTCGCTGTAAGTACCCGAAGCGAGCCGGGTTGTGCCGTGCTCCCCGGGCCCTGCAGGAGGGTCCCCACGCTCGCTCTGTGAGAACGGGGGGGCAATGGAGGGGGAACCCCCAGAGTGTCCCCCAGCCCTGCAGGAGCTCTGCCTGTTGCTGCTGCTCAGCCCAGCCCCCGGGCCCTAGCACATCCCCGCAGCGGGGCTGGGGAGGGGGGGCTATGGGGCTGCCTGCGCTCCCTGCAGCAGCAGCTCCCAGCGTGTGCCTTGCTCTGCAGGCCTGAGGGTGTTCAGGGCTGGACGCTGCTGGGGCTGCAGGAGCCGACTGTTCCCAAGGGGATGTGAGACCCCACGGGGCCCATGCAGGGGCTTGTGTGCAGCCCCCGGGTGGTGGCTCTGCCTCTTGCGGGCTGTTCCTCCATGGGGGTTCAAGCGATGGGGGTAGGGGCAGCAGCAGGAGCTGAGGGTGTTCCTCAGGCTGTGCTCTGCCCGGGGGCTGTGAGCAGGTTAGGCACCGGCCGTGTCCCTCCCAGCGGGGCCGGTGCCCCCGTGTGTCCCTCCAGCCCACCTGTGCTGACCCTCTGCCTCTGCTCCAGGTACGAGATGGCTGCCGGCGGCCGCCTCCTCCTCCTCTTCCTCCTGCCCTGGCTGGTCACCGCCTCACACAGCCCGCCCGGCTGCAAGATCCGAATCACCTCCAAGGGGCTGGACCTGGGTAAGGGGCCCCAGGGCCTGGGCAGAGGGAGGTTGGGACACAGCCCTGGTTGAGCTCTGCCTGTGCTGCACACACAAGGGCAATGCTGCTGGGGGGGAACACAGCCTGGCTGTGGCCAGCCCCGGCTCCCTTTGCTTTGCAGTGAAGCAGGAGGGGCTGCGCTTTGTGGAGCAGGAGCTGCAGAACATCACGGTGTCAGACCTGCACGGGAAGGAGGGACAGTTCCACTACAACATCAGCCAGTGAGTGCTGCCTGCTTCCCGCAGCTCCCTGCGCCCATCTGTGCGTCCCACCTGCTCTGTTCCCTCCTCTTAGGGTCAAGGTGATGGACCTGCAGCTAGCATTGTCAGACCTGCACTTCCAGCCACAGCAGCACCTCGTCTTCAACATCAACAACGCCTCCATCAGCCTGCGCTTCCGCAGGCAGCTGCTCTACTGGTTCTTGTGAGCTTCCTCCTGCGCCCACTGCCCCAGGCACCAGTCCACCCCTAGCTGTGCCCGCTGGGTACTGTGAGCTCCTCTCATCTGCTTTCCTCGACTCCAGCTATGACATCGGGTCCATCAATGCCTCTGCGGATGGTGTCCACATCCACACAGTGCTGCAGCTTGCCAAGGATGAGGCTGGGCGCCTCAAGATCTCCAACATCACCTGCAATGCCTCCATTGCCAGAATGCACGCAGGCTTCTCTGGCACACTCAGGTACACCCAACCCTACTGCAGCAGCCCTGTCCCTCTGCCAGGGCAGCTTTGCCTGTGCCCAGCTTCCAGACTTCCCCTTCTGCACCCTTGCCCCCCCCAGCCTGGGCTGTGTGCTCACGTGGAGCTGGAGCCACAGGGGAAGGCAGGCAGCTGCAGAGCTGCTGTTGTGTCCTGCAGGAAGGTCTACGAGTTCCTGAGCACCTTCATTGTCACAGGGATGCGCTTCCTCCTCAGCCAGCAGGTACAGCTCAGTGCATGCAGGCAATGGGGACCCCAGCCTTCCCCTGCCCTGCAGCAGCAGGAGGGCCAGGTCCTCATCCAGACCTCTTAGCCCAGGCCCTTGCCTTTCAGATCTGCCCATCGCTGGAGCACGCCAGCCTGGTGCTGCTCAACTCTGTGCTGGACACAGTGCCGGGTGAGTGTCGCTGGGGCAAGGGACTGGAGCTGGGCATTCGGCTGCCTGTGGGCATGGTAACAGCAGCACATCCTCCTGGCAGTGAGGAACTACGTGGATGAGCACATAGGGATTGACTACTCCCTCCTGCGGGATCCAGCCGTCACCACAGACACCCTCGACCTCGACTTCAAGGTGAAGGCTGGATCCTGCCCTGCTGAGAGCAGCTGTGCTGGCTGCATGCTGGGCACCACGGAGCAGCCTGGGCTGTGCTACAGCTACAGCAACCTTTCCTGTTCTTGGCGTAGGGCATGTTCTTCCCACGTGTAAGAGAGAACCAGGAGCTGGAGAACCACGCGGTGGAGCCGGTGATCAAGGAGACCGAGCGCATGGTCTATGTCGCCTTCTCTGAGTACTTCTTTGACTCGGCCATGCACGCATACTTCCAGGCTGGCGTGCTGGCCATTGAGCTCCAGGGGGAGAAGGTAAAGCAATGCAGGACACCCAGCTACACCAGACAGTTCTGTGCAGGCACGCAGGAGGGAGGGCTGGGCTCTGCCCACACAGCAGATGAGGGAACAGCTCTGCTGGGTCAACAGCGACTGCTCGCTCACCCTTGGGTGGTTTATCCTCCCTGCAGGTGCCCAAGGACCTGGAGGTTTTGCTGAGAGCCACCTTCTTTGGCACCATCTTCATGCTGGTGAGAAGAGCACGTGGCTGGGCGGGAGGCACGGGGCAGAGCCCAGCCCCACTCCCTGCCCATGGCTCATCTGCCCTCCTCAGAGCCCCACTGTGGATGCGCCCCTGCGGCTGGTGCTGCAGGTCTCAGCTCCCCCCCGCTGCATCATCAAACCCTCAGGCACCTCCGTCTCTGTCTCTGCCTTCCTCAACATCTCGATGGTGCCGCCGGGCCGCCCAGCTGTGCAGCTCTCCAGCATGGCCATGGTGAGCAGGGACCCGTGCATGGAACAGCCTTTCCCAGCCCACATGGAAGGCTGGGGTGTTCCAGAGCAGAGGGACAGCTGGGCTGGGAGCAGCAGCCAGGGCTGTGGTTCACCCTCCTCTCTTCACAGGAGACGAAGCTGAGCGCCAGGGTGTACCTGCAAGGGAAGGCGCTGCGTGTGCAGCTAGACCTGCGGCGGTAGGGCCTGTGCAGGGCGGCGGTGGAGGCTGTGGGATGGTGCCCCCCGCGCCCCACTCAGGACTGGTTCCCCCCGGCAGGTTCCGCATCTACTCCAAGCAGTCGGCACTGGAGTCACTCGCGGTGAGCTCCTGCAGCAGCCCCTGCCCCGGGCACAGGGCATGCCCTGAGCCCCCCCAGTGCTGAGCAGGGTCTGGGCTGCTGCTGCTGCCTCACCCAGACCCCTCTCCCTGCAGCTGTTCTCGCTGCAGGCCCCTCTGAAGACGCTGCTGCAGTTGACCATCATGCCCATCATTAACGGTAGGCACCAGCACTGCCCGCACAGGGCCTGGGGCAGCCGGACTTAGCTTCACTGCATCTCTCCCTCCCTGCAGAGAGGACCAAGAAGGGGGTGCAGATCCCACTGCCAGAAGGCATGGACTTCACCAAGGAGGTGGTCACCAACCATGCGGTAAGAGGACAGCTGGGCCCCCACGGTGGGCGCAGGGACAGTGTCCATTCACCCCCAGCCTCATGCTAATCCTCTCCCCCCTTGCAGGGATTCCTCACGGTGGGAGCTGATCTCCACTTCTCCAAAGAGCTGCGAGAGGTGATTGAGAAATACCGCCCGGCTCCCACAGCCGCTGCCCGCCCCAGCTCAGAGCCCACAGCACCCAGTGTGGACACCCCCCAGCTCTAGTGCTTCTCCACACTCACTCCCTCACTGCGGATTGAGGGCAGATCCCGGGCTGGACCCGTAGACTGTAGGTAGGAAGCAGCTTCCCTGGTCCTACTGGCACGTCCTGCAGGGCCCTGTGCCCTGGTGGGTAGCAGCAAGGTGGAGACGGATGCTCTGGGAACCCCTGCTGCTCCCCTGCTCCTCACACTAATAAACCACACGATTCCAACCCCTCTGGCCTTGTTGTTTGGAGGATGTGCCCATGTTGTGCATGGGGAGAGGTGGGGAAGGAGGCAGCCACAGATGAGTGGCAGGGGGGCTCAGAGCAACAGCCCCTCCCTGCTCTTGTGGGAGCCCCGTTTCCAGGCCTCAGTGACCCTGAGCAATGGATGGGACAGAGGACACAGAGGTCTCGGTGCTCCAGCACAGTGTGGCAGCACTCACTGCTGCAGCATCCTTGGCACAGGGTGGTACTCATCAGAGAGCAGAGGGGCAACAGAGCAATGCAAGGAGCTGGGCATGAGGAGCAGAACCACCTGGTTCAGAGAGTTTATTGCAAGTTCCCAGAGCACCGTGTGCCCTGGGCAGGGGGCGGGCGGTGGGAGTGTCATTATGGAATGCCTCCTGCAGTGGGATCAAAGGTGGGAGGGGGTTGGGAGCAGACAGCCCTCCAAGAGCTGGCCACAGCCACCGCGCCTGTACTGTGCTTTCCTAATGGGGCAGCTGCCTCAGTCTGGCCAGGGCTCTGCGTGCAGGGCAAAGGGAAGTGTGGGGCTGTGCCAGACCAGGGGGGAAGCAGCTGCCACCCCAGACAGGGAAGAGGCGACACAGGAAGCCACATAAGAGGCCGCAGCTGCAGCAGACACACAGCTCCTCACCCAGTGAGAGCAGAGCCCCCGGGGCTGCTGCTCCTGCTCACAGCCCCATGCTCACCCCGGGCTAGCACAGGGAGCCCCACAGGCTGCAGCAGTGGTGGGTGTGTGATGCAGGAGCCCCACAGGCTGCAGCAGGGGCAGGTGTGTAGTGCAGGAACCCAGGCACAGCTGCAGTGGGACTGTGCGGGAGGTGCCAGGGGCAGCCCGGTGCTGCCTCCACTGTTTTTAGTATGGCTCATTCCTAATGAAGCGGCTGAACATGGTGAAGGCAGCGAGCGGCCGGTCCGTGGGCACCATGTGCCCGGCTCCCTGTGGGAAACGCGTGGCAGCAGGTCAGCCATAGCCCAGCCAGCACAGCTCCCCTCCGGCTGTGGCACTGGCAGCCCAGTCCCCACCTGAGGCCGCACAGCCCTACCTTGATGGTGAGGAAGGTGATGTTGGTAAACTCCTTCACAAAGCCCCCGATCTGGTTTTCACCTCTTTCAGTGTACAGCCAGGGCCGGCGAGCCACCTGAACCTGGGAGCGGAGCAGTACAGTGCCCTCAGTGCCCGTCATCCTCGCCACAGCCAGCCCCAGCACAGAGCTGGTGACCAGCCTGGCTCAGGCCTGCACTGCCCTTTTACTTTCTGGCACAGGGAGTCCACAAACCACTCGTCCCCAAGGAAGTTGCAGGCCATGTCCACATCCCCATTGTACACGAGGATCCGGTATTTCTGTGGAGCAGAAGGACAGTGAGTGTTTGGCAGCTCAGCAGAGCCGGTCCCAGTGCCTGGTGGCTCCCCTGCACGCACCATGGCTCCGAGCAGCTTCAGGTACTGGTCGTTCATCTGCATGTAGAGGCGCTTGTAGCCGCGGTTCACCTCAAAGCTGTAGAGGAAGCATCGGCATCAGCAGCTGCTCGCCGTGGGGCCAGTTCCTCCTGCCCTGAGCTCACTCACCTGCAAACCTGCCACTCCGGGGCCTCAGGGGAGATGTGCAGAGCCTTCCGCACCTCCGGTGCATTCAGGTACACGCTGATGTCTGTGGAGTTGGTGCAGGGCGGGTCCATCCGCACCTTATTGCGGGCTACCGGCATCCGGAGCAGGTTCTGGGAGAGTCAGGAGAGCCCCTGCCACAACTGCTCATGGGGGTGGCAGGCCTCTGCTCCCTCCTGCCCCCTCCGAGGACACTCACGGCCCCACAGCTCACCTGCCGCCAGGAGAACCTCATCGGCATGCGGATGAAGGAGTTGCCCAGGTCATGTGTGATGAGGTTGTCACTCTCATACCTGCAGCCGGAATGACGTGGGATGGGCTGAAAGCTCTGGAGGAGCAGGAGCTTGGGGCCCTCCCTGGGGGAGTCCTCGACAGCAGTCATGCCTGGCCAGTGTGTCCCAGAGGGACCCCAGCCCAGCCCATCCCAGTGCCAGCCACAACCCCACACACAGCAAACCAAACCGAGCCAGCGCCAGAGACCCACTTCCCTGGGGCTACTCTGACCTCAGGCCCCCGGGGACGCCGCCATCGCATGGCGCGTACAGGTTGTAGATGTTGAGGCCGGACTCCTCCACAATCTGAATCATCTCCTCCATCTGCAACGAGTCGCAAGAAGGGGCTGGGACTCAGCAGGATGCTCCAGGGTCCGTGGCGGGTGCTGCTCACACACACCAGTGCAGGGCATGTGCTCGGGGGCTGCCGATCCCCTCACCTTGAGTGTGCAGTTCAGGTTGGAGTTGTCGTGGAAGTTGCACTTCTCCTGGGAGCAGCAGAAGGTCTGCAGGTCTTTCCACAGCCTGTGGGCAGAGACCAGGGTCGTGAACCGCACTGCCCAGATGGCAACACCAACACAAAGCCACTGGCTGTGGCTGCAGCACCACATGCTCCCAGCCTTGCTGCTACACAGAACGTGGCTCAACCTGTGCCCTGTGTGCCCATGAGCAATCACACCCATGGGAGCTGCCCATGACAAGGGGCCATCTCCACAGCCCGGCTGCTGGCCCAGGCCAGGGGCTCCCCCTGTCCAGCACACCACAGACCCAGCCAGCCTTGGCCCACTTGTACAGGCACAGCGCATCCAGCAGCACCCGCCCCCTCCCTTCTTACTCGGTTCCCAGCAGGCCATGGTAATAGGCAAAGTAAACCAGGGAGTTGTCATTGATCTCATAGGATGAGAGCCCATTTCCCACAGCGATTCCCTGCGAGGCAAGAAGAAAACAACTCTGTTGTGTTCCAGCTCCCCACAGAGCAGCCGCAGGCAGCCGGCAGGAAGCAGATGCAGCTCTGTTTACTGCACAGAGGGAACAGGGAGGGTCAGGGCTGCCTGGGAACGCTCCCTGGGTCCTGCATGGCCGGGCCGGGCACGTCCGCAGCAGTGGCTGCCAGTGTCAGCACAAGATGAAAGGCTGCGGGGACAGACCTGCCCCGCACGCCTGTTCCCACCCCAGCACCACGGCAAGGCTGGGCCAAGCCCCTCCTCAGGCCTGGCCAGCAGCAGAGCCCCACTGCTCACCTTCAGGTTGAGGCTGGGGTCCTGCATCACCCACTCGGCCAGCGTGGGGATGTAGATTCCCCCATAGCTCTCCCCTGTGAGGTAGAGATCATTCTTGCAGTACTCGGGGAAGAGCCGGAGGAAGTCCTTCAGGGCCAGGTAGTTGTTGTGAGCAACCTGCAGGGAGAAGGGATGGGTCACCAGCAAGGCAAGACCCCCATGCCAGGACAGGCCCCTCCAGCAGCCCCATCACTCACCTCCGTGTCGTTCGTGGCGTACTTCTTGTCATCAGAGTACGAGAAGCCGACGCCAGCAGGGGACTCCAGGTAGAGCACATTGGCAATCTGCAGGGAGAGCAGAGGAGAGGGAGATCATAGGATCTGCTCCTGGCTTGCCATCAAGCAGCACCCACGGGTGCCTGACCTAGCCCACAGCTCCTGCCAGGTCTTGACAGCAGACTTGACAGCGAGTCAGGCAGAGGGGCTGCAGGAATGGGCTCCATGGCACAGGCAGGAGGAACCAGCTCAGGACCACCCTCTCCCCTCAGCCATTGGTGGCAGCAGCGCCTGTGCCCATACCTTGTTCCAGGCGTAGTCGTTGTACTTCAGCGTGACCCCATCGGGCTGGACCTGGGGAGGCAGAAGGCAGTGGCCTAAGGGCACAGCCAGGCTGGCCCCGGCGGGACGGCTCCTGCTGCACACACAGCCTGACAGCCGCCAGCCACAGGACAGCTGCAGCTACTGACCAGGAAGGGACCGTGCTCCTTCAGGAAGCCCTCCATGGAGCTGCAGCCGGGGCCCCCGTTCAGCCACAGCACCAGGGGGCTGCTCTGGGGGTTGCTCTGGGCCTCCACGAACCTGCAGACACGCGGTTGTCAGCGCCCGACCAGCGCCTGCCCTCCCCCGGGGTACAGCCCAGCCCCGGCCGCACGTACCAGTAGTGCAGGCGCTTGCCCGGCCCGGCGCAGAGGTAGCCCGAGAAGTGCCGGAAGGACGGCTGCTTGCGCAGCCCGGGCAGGAAGGTCACCTCATGGTCCGGGGGGGCGGCTCGGCTCAACCCCAGCAGCAGCGGCAGCGCCAACAGCAGCACCGGCCCCATCTGAGGGCGGCGAAGGAGAGAGGTCGGGGCGCTGCCGGCCGGGAACGGCACAGGCAGCGCCCCACGAACCGCCCCGGCTGTCCCCGGACCCGCACCGGACCCTCCCTGGCCCCGCTCCCGGTGCCCGGTCCCTGCCTCCCTCCTGCCCGTCCCGCTCCGCCCCTGCCCCATCCCGCCCGGTGCCGGCGCCGCTGACCCCCGTAGCTCCCGGCGCGGCTCCCGCAGGCTGCAATACCGGCAGGCACATGATACCCACCCCATATGACCTCCCGAGATCACGTGAGCGGGGCGGGGCCGCGCGGGGGCCAATCCGCCCTCCGGGGGCGGCCGGTCCCGGTCCCGGTCCCGGTCCGCTCGGCACGTGGGGCCGGTGCCAGCGCCGGCGGAGCCCCCGCGGCGCAGCGGCCACGGCCGCGTCCCCCGAGCGGGCTCTGCGTGCAGCGCCGTTAGGGCTGGCGGTGCGCGGCTGCCCCCGGTACGCGCGGGACCCTCCCCCGCGGCACTGGGACCCCTCCGGGCCCCGCGCCAGGCCCCGTCCCCGCCCTGCGGCAGCTGTGACCGATGCGGCCGGTTATAAATAGGCACAGCAGAGCCGGCGATGGCTGCGCGCTTCCACCGCGTCCACGGCGCCAACGTCCGCCTGGACGGGACCCGTACGCGGGCCACGCGTGTGGAGAGCTTCGCCCACGGGCTCTGCTTCAGCCAGGAGCCGCTGGCGCCCGGGGAGGTGTTCCTGGTGGAGATCGAGGAGAAGGAGCTGGGCTGGTGCGGGCACCTGCGCGTGGGGCTGACAGCCCTCGACCCGCAGCGCCTCGAGGCCGTGCCCGAGTACTCGCTGCCAGACCTGGTCAACATGGGTGACACGTGGGTGTTCGCCATCACCCGCAACCACAACCGTGTGGTGGTGGATGGGGAGGAGGCACGGGGCACCCCCGGGGAGCCCTTCCTGTGCATCGAGCAGGTGAGGATCCCCCGTGACGTGCTGGTGGGGCGCAGCAGGCCCGGGCGCTACAGCCACATCCTGGATGAGCTGTACAGGACAAATGTGCTGCCCCCCACGGCCCGGCGCAGCCGCATTGGCGTGCTATACACCCCGCAGCCCGACGGCACCTCCGACATGCACATCATCATCAACGGTGAGGACATGGGGCCCAGCGCCCGGCGCCTGCCCACAGCCCGCCCGCTCTATGCCGTGGTCGACGTCTTTGCCTCCACCAAGAGTGTCCGGGTCATCCCGGTGGATTATGGCTGTAAGCACCCAAACCCTCCCGAGGGCATGGGACAGGAGCTGTGGAGTGGCTGGGGGGGGTCACCTCAACAGTGGGAGCATCGGAGAGTGGCACAGGGCAGAGGGACATGGGACAGAGGGCACAGGAGAGCCCTGGACCCTACAGATCAGGGTTGAGAGCCCACACTGCTGCTGACGGGCAGTGTCTGCTGAAAGCTTTGCCGCACCGGGTCAGGGGGAGCCCACGCCAGCTCCTGCTGGTGGTGGTTGGAGCAGAGCCCAGCCTGGTTGCTGTTCCCGGGCAGAGCGATGGGGTGGGTATTCTGGGTTGCCCTGGACCGAGAGCCATGTTGTCCCAGCAGTACCATGCTCATCCCCAGCTGCATGGACGCTCCTGACCAGAGGCTAGTGCTGGTGCTCATGTTGCTGCCTGTTGGTGTCCGTCGCGGTGCCTGGCTTCGCCCACAGCACGTGGCAACCGGAGCCAGGCGACATCCTGCTGGGCACCAAAACATCCGGCAGCACCCGCCCAGGCACACACTGTGCCCTGCACCTGCCACGTGCCCCATGCTGTGCCCTGGGCTGACACCCGGTGATATCACCGGAGATTGGGCAATGGCTGGCGTCCCGCGGCCAGTGCTGGTCATGGCTCTTACGAGGAGTCAGGCTCATAATTGCTAATTAACACCATAAATCAGCCAATGCTGACAATGAGGTGAGATGAGGGGCAAGACAGGAGCTGGTGCCTGGGTGGTGGCTGCATCGACCACCAGGAACCACCAACCACATCTCTGCTGGTGCAGCCTTCAGCTGCTTCTGTCTCAAGGCTGGAATCTGGGATTCTTCCACCAGCTGCTGTGAGCCTGATTATCCAAACAGGGGGGTTAAACGTGCCCAGCTGCCCAGGCCCTGCCCTGGGAGTGTGCTGAGGGTGACCAACCTGAGCTACTGGAGGCAACCGAGACCCTGGAGGGTGAGGGATGCGCTGGAGCACGTACCTGTGGGAGAGCTGCCCTCTTGCACCTCTTGCACTGGGCCCCAGGCTGTGTCCCCGTGGCTGGCACAGGCACTGCTGCAGAGGCACAATCTGGCTTCCTCTCCTCCACTAAGATTTCAGTAGCTCCAGTTTGTGCACCACTTCCGCAGGGTTTAAAATCTGTCCCAGTGTGTTTCTGTTCCTGGCCAGGGATTGGTGGGTGAAGTGGAAAGCAGAAGTAGCAGCTGAACTGCTGGTGACACGTGATGCAGGGGGCAGGAGAGGCAAAGGGCATCTGCCACCCGTCACCCAGCAGGACTCAGCCCCATGCTGCCAAGGTGAAGAGAAGTGCTCCAGCCATCCAAAACCAGCCCCGCGGCTGGCAGTGGGGTGGGCACAGCATGGTCCTGCTCAGCACAGCGCCGCTCTGCCCGCTGTGAACCCCTGGAGGCACAGGCCCCGCAGCCACGAGGCCTCAGCTGAAAGGGCTGGGTCCACTCTGGCTGAGCACCATGCCCCAGGGAGCTCTCCTTTGGTTTAGAGGCTGTGGATGAACCAAGGCCCATGGGCTACACCTGAGTCAGCTCTTGTTTAAACAACTGCACCGCAGTGCTGAGCCACCAAGGACTGTGGAGAGAGGAATCCCAGAGGGACGTATGTCACAGGAGCAGGAACCAGGCGGAGCCACAGGGGTAGCCACAGAATAGGTCAAGGCAGTTGTCACAAGGCATCACTAGAGCTGTTCTGCAGACACCCAGCAGTGGAAGCAGGCCAGGCAGCCAGGGAAAGCACAGCACAGTGCAGGTGTGTGGGACCTGGGGAGCTGCTCAACAGCCCCCGGAGATGACAGATGCAAACAGCCACGGCAAGGTTTGGCTTGGGCACAGAAGTGTCCCTCAGCCCTGCTCTGAGCAATGGGAAGAGCTTCCCTGCATGGGGCCCTCTAGCTCCCAGTCTGGCCAGTGCAGCCAGCTCAAGCCCTGGGCAGGACGCTGCTGCTCCTGTGGCAGAGCAACCGCCACCTTTGGTTGCCTCTGGGGAGCTGTGGGACCTGTCCCCCCAACCCTGCGCTCGGCCCAGCCAGCTCAGCTCCTTGTTTGTGTTGTCCCCAGTGCCATCCTTGCAGACCCTGTGCCGGCTGGTCATCGAGAAGCACATCATGCACCGCCTGGCCATTGACAGCCTGGACCTGCCCCCACCGCTGAAGAGCTTCTGCAAACACGAGTGAGGTGTCGAGGGCTCCCCCCAACTGCCCTCACGGCGACAGGACCTGCACCCGCATCTGTCCCCAGCACTGGTGAGCACAGCACGAGCCACCCAATGGGTGACACAAGAGCGCGTCAGAGGGACCTTGACCGCACCGCAGGGCGGTTGTGCGGGCAGCAGCGGGCAGAGCAGCAATAAAGTTCTTCCAGCCAGTGAGCGAGCGCTGCAGGGCTTGGGTGCATGGAGCAACACAGGGAGCGAGGGGGCAGCTGCCCCGCTCCTGTCTGGGGAGGAAGCTGCAGCTTTGGGGTGTTTAGGCCCCAGCCAAGGGGGTTTCCTTCGCCCTCTGTGTCACAGCATTTCATGTGGCTACAGGGTGCTGCCTTCTGTAAGGTGGGAGAGACCTGTCAGAGGAGGGCTGAGGGGCTGGGGCTGACCTGGGACCCCCCGTGCTGCAGCAGCCACAAGAAGGGGAGCCCATGACCCTGGGCTGGGCGGAGCGCGGGAGGGCCTGGCCCAACGCTTGCTCACGTGGAGGTAAATCGCAGGCGGGTGCTGGCCCCGGCCGGGCAGTTTCGCTCTTGGGAAACATGTTTACCCCGTGAGGGATGAGCTGTTTCCTGTGGGGGACGGGGCGATACCGCAGGGAAACCCATAGCATCGGGGGAGCTGCGCTAGAGCAGCCGCAGCTCAGGCACATGCCTGTGGCCAGTGACCCAGTGCAGCGTGCAGCTATCCCACCTCGCTGGCTACGGGAAGCCCAGCACTTCCCAACCCCTCCCCAGACCCTTTACCCTCCTGCAGTGCCCGTGCCGGGTGGTGACACAGGGTCAGAGCTGCACAGAGCAAGAAGCAGACAGAAGAGCCCTCCGGAAGCGGATGGAAGCCCACACGTGCCAGGGGGAGATGGCGGGGGGGGGGACGGGACAGCAGGCAGAGCCCTCGGGACCTCTCTGCAGCTCACAGCTGAGGGGTGAAACAAGCAGCTCCAAGTGCACAGAGCAGCGTTTTAGGAAACACGACACTACGTTTAGTCAGAGAAATTTGACAGTATCAGATAATGTTACAAAACCCTCCCTCAAGAGGAAATCCCCATCTGCAGAGCAGCCCTGCTCCTGCAAGGGGCCGACCCTACCAAAAACACCAAAGCAACTGAAGCACAGCAATGGGGTGAATTCTCCAACACCGTCCCCCACATCCCAACCCCACGGGCTCTGGAGCTGCTGGCCCTGGAGCAGCTCTTGCTGCGAGCTCAGCGCCCGGGGGCTTCAGAAACGAGCGCTGGGTGTTTCCCCCCCGCACCCCTCGTGTTTAAAGCCTTTGCTCCGCAGCGCTGCGGTGACCCCCCCGCCTGCCCCTGCACGCCGGGGTCAGGCTCCCCTCGCTTGGGGGCTCGACAGCAGCCGCCACACGCGGCGGGGGGGGCGGCTGCGGCGCAGGGACAGACCCGGCTCCGAGTGACTCGAGGCCGTTATTGGCCCCTTTGCACAACAGCGCAGCGGGATGACGGCGGGGCCTGCACAACCTCACCACAGCACTGCACCATCGCCTCCTCGCGGCGCCACCCGCGGCTCGCCAGCGCAGCAGCGGGGACACCTCCGGCGTCCCCGGGAGGACACAACCCCCCGGTCCAGCGCAGCGGCAGCGCCCGGGAGCAGCAGGCGAGGCCGCTGCCCGTGGCTGCACTCTGGAGGCTCGCAGAGGACATGCGCTCACACAGGGCCAGCACGGAGCCAGCACCCAGCCCCGGCGGGGTCTCCGTCCGCACCGACAGAGCCGCTACCGCCGCCACCGGAGGGACGCGTCCCCCCGCGCCCCGCTTTACCACGAGCGACAGCGGACTGTGCTGTGGCTCCGGGGGCCCCCTGCCGGCCGGGCGGACACCCAGCATCCCCTGGCATGGACCGAGCCCGACGCGGCCCATCGCTGCCGGGTACGGTGGCAACGGAGGACTCCGGCGCTGCCATCATACATCCCGGGGAAGAAAGCTCTAAACGCGGGAGAGCGAAGCACATGGGACGGGACGGGACGGGACGGGACGGGACGGGACGGGACGGGACGGGACGGGACGGGACGGAGTCCCCCCAAAAGGACGTCTCCGAAAGCCGCGGCGGCGGCTCCAGCCACACCCGCCTTAAACTGACTGCCGCCCCGCCCTCTCCCTGAATATGGCCAATCAGAGGCGCTCACTCCGGATTGGCAGGAGGGGAGCCAAACAGCGCAGAGCGTTCTGCCACACCCACTTGACTGATACCTGCGCCGCCCAATCAGCTGGCGGCCCCGCCCCGCGGGTGGGCGGTGCTTCCCGGCTCTCAGCGCGGCGGGCGGGCGACGGTGTTCTCCGCGGCGCCGCTGGCGAAGGCGGTAGCGATGGCGGCGCCGGGAGACACCGACGGGGCCGGCGCGCGTTCGGGGCGGCCGCCGCCCGGGGACCTGCGGAGCGCGCTCATCACCAGCGTGCTGAGCCTGGAGCGCCTCGAGCTCGACCTCTTCAGGTGCGCCGCGCCGCCGGCGCCGGGCACGGGCCGCGCTCCCGCCGCCGCCGCTCTCACCGCCGCCGCCTTCTTCCCCGCAGGGGCCGGCACCACTGGGTACCCGCCACGCAGCGCCTGTTCGGCGGGCAGATCGTGGGGCAGGCCCTGGTGGCGGCGGCCCGCTCTGTCAGCCGCGACGAGCAGGTCCACTCACTGCACTGCTACTTCGTGCGGGCAGGTGGGCCGGGGCGGGGGCCGGGACCGGGGCGGGAGGCGTGGGGTGAGCGGGCTGCTGACCGGGTCTCAGCGCTCGACGGGCCGGGCCCGTGCGGTGACTCCCGCGGATGAGGCCCGCAGGGTGAGCTGGTGCAGCGCAGCACGCAGGGGGTGTGTGGCACTGCCCGCATGGCCCCAAAGGGCCTCTGTAGGTCATGTCCCATCTGCGGTGCTGGTGGCCCAGTGGCAGGATGTCCCATTGCTGTCTCAGGAGACCCCAAGGTGCCGGTGCTGTATGAGGTGGAGCGGACCCGCACGGGGAAGAGCTTCTCTGTTCGTTCAGTGAAGGCCGTACAGCACGGAAAGCCCATCTTCACTTGCCAGGCCTCCTTCCAGCTCTCCCAGGGAAGCCCAGTGCAGCACCAGTTCACCATGCCTTCTGTGCCCCCCCCTGAGGACCTGCTGACGCAAGAGGAGCTCATCCAGAAGTTCCTGCAGTGAGTGGGATGGAAGGGGCACCCTGGGGTTGCCATTCCTGTGCCTGGGGCTCGGGGAGCTGCGGGGGCAAAGCAGGCAGGAGAGGATTGGGATGACTGCCCAAGGAATTCCCAGTTACACGTGGGAAAGGAGCACAGGGGCAGGACAGGGCAGGAGTGTGCCCCATGTGGCCCCGGGCTGAAGCCGCTGCCAAGGACGTGCCCTTGGCCTGCCTGGCACTAACCTCACTTCTCTGTGTCGGTCTACAGGAATCCTAACTTGGCAGACAGATACAGAAAGCACCTCACCAAGATTCAAGCTGAAGATGTGCCGATTGACATCAAACCCGTGAACCCGCCAGACACGTTCTGCTTGGAGCCGCAGGAGCCAAAGCAGTTCTTCTGGGTGCGAGCACGAGGCTACATAGGTGGGTCCTGCCAGGAGGGTGTTCGGCTGCCCCACGAGCCGAGGGCTCGAGCTCAAGCTCATGCTGCAGGGAACTTGAGGGTTGTGGTTCAGAGGCTGCCTGCATCCCGAGCCTGTGGATTTCAAGGCTGAGATGCAGGTGCCGCAGCACGGAGCAGTGCCCTGTGCCGTGCTCAGCCATGACGGGCTTCCCCCGGGAGCACGGCCAGGGCAGTGGCTCTGGAGGAGCGTCTCGGCTGTGCCAGCTTCTCAGGAAGCAGAGCTGCTGGCTGGGGCTTCAGTGGTGCCGCAGCCACCCGCAGGGACAGGCAGAGCCGGTTGCTTTGCAGGAGAGACTGATATGAAGGTGCACTGCTGCGTGGCTGCCTACATCTCCGACTACGCCTTCCTGGGCACGGCCCTGCTGCCGCACCGGCAGTACCACATCAAGCTCATGGTGTCCCTTGACCATTCTATGTGGTTTCATGCGCCCTTTCGAGCAGACCACTGGATGCTGTATGAGTGCGAGAGCCCCTGGGCTGGTGAGTGCTCACCGTGTCCCCAGGGCCCTGCACAGCAGATGCTGGCCCTGCCCGCACCTGGAGCTGTGGTCTGAGGCTCCCTCTCTGCAGGTGGCTGCCGTGGCCTGGTGCAGGGCCGGCTGTGGCGCAGGGACGGGGTCCTGGCTGTCACCTGCGCACAGGAGGGAGTCATCAGGGTGCAGGAAATGCCAAACCAGAGCAAGCTCTAGCTGAGGAGCCCCACAGGCTGGGGCTTGGGCACGCTGAGAGGGAGACTCTGGGGCCAAAACTGATGCGGCAGAGCAGGACCCAGGCAGCAGGAAGGAGCCTTGAAGCATGGGCTGGATCCAGCACTGTGGGAGTGCTGGTGCCTGAGGCCCTCTGCGATGGATGGAGACCCACAGAGACATCTGCTGTCACCAACAGCACAGCACAGAACCGCACTATATGATCAGCACCTTTCACCTGCAATAAAGCAAGCTGTTGATGAAGAGCTCGGCTTGGCCTCTGGAGTTTGTCCCTGTGGCACCATGCTCACCCCAGGGAACCTCTCTGGAGGGGAGGGTGGGAGGTGCCAGGGCCTGCTCTGCCCCTGCAGTGAAAGTGTTAGTGGGGCACATGCAGCTTCTGCTTCTCCTTCTCACTTCTTCTGACCTTGCTGAACCCTGGCACCTCAGTCGTATCCTCCCCAGGACTGGGCTCGGAAGAGGGACTGGGGAAAGAGAGAGGCTTGGAAGAGAGAAGAGGGAGCAGGGAACGGGATGAAGCAGCTCAGCTCCCACCTCAGGCTGGGCAGCCTGAGGTGTCCCGCTGGTGGTGCGCAAGGGGAGGTGAAGCTGAACAGACCCAGCAGGCACTTTGCTCTGCTTCCTACTGAGGCTTTATTAAATAAAGTCCTTCTTCTGCAAGTTTTATGGGAAGCTCCTGGCAAGAGCCCTGGACATTGCAAACGCCTTCCTGCTCCCTTCTGCAGTGCCAGTATGACCCAGCTGAGGTCCTGTCCACCCCTGAAGCCCCTTGAGCCAGATCCCGGCAGTGCCAGGGGGTTGGTGAGTGCCTGGCCCCATGGGATGGGGCAGACGAACCACAGAGAAAGTGCATTTTTGAGGCAGCTCCCAGGCATGGGCTGTGCTGCTGCAGGACCACAGCGCTGCCTCCTTGCGCCATCCCACCAGTGCCACCACCATCGCTGCTCCCCTGTCCCTCCATTCACCACGGCACCAGCGGGATGCTCACTCCAGAGGCTCCTTGATGAGGCACTCCTTGAGGGTGGGCTGCTGCTGCAGGGGCGGCCCAGCCTCCCGCAGGTCCTGCAGCCGGGCCTCTGAGCGCCGCTTGTCCTTGCCCACCTTCCAGGCGAGGTGGACATGTGCCTGCAGGAAGGGCCCCAGCAGCGGGTGGCTGCCCTGCGCCTCCAGCAGCTGCAGCGCCTGCTCGCAGCACCCATGGGCCTCGCCGAGCTCGTCCAGCTCCTGGTGGCAGACGGCAAGCCCAGCCAGCGTCAGCAGGAACCGGCTGGAGCCGCAGGCCCCCAGCCGGTCCTGCAGCCGGTAGGCATTGGCCCAGGTAGCCAGGGCCTCGCGGTACATGCCGGTGCAGGTCAGGCGCTGTGCAGCCTGCAGGTCCTGCAGGAAGAAGAACTCGAGGAACTCGGGGGAGCGGCGGATCTCAGCGATGGAGTGCAGGTGGGACAGGAACTGCTCGAAGGCTCGGCTCCGCTTGGCGATGGTCTCAGCGGTGAAGTTCTGGCGCAGCCTCTTCCTGGGGAAGGCGATGCCGGCCATGTCGCAGCCGAAGCGGCAGCGCAGGCGGCGGTTCAGCCGCTCAAAGTCCGAGTAGCGCCGGGCAATGGCGGCGGGTGCCTTGTCAAACCGGCCGGAGCGGATCAGGTAGATGGTGTAGAGCTGCAGGGGGAGCCGGGCATCAGGCAGAGCCACGAGCAGAGCCGGAGCACAGCCGTGGCGGGGTCTGCCTGGGCAGGAGGGAGCAGCCACATCACCCATCAGCAATAGTTACCTGAGGCTCATCTGAGCCGCCAGCACCGTCCGAGCAGCACAGGGAAAGACAGAGAGAAATAAGCACCAGCCCGGGGGACCCCTGCCCCGGGGGGACCCGCTCCCGCCCCACATCACCCTGCACACAGCCCCGCCGGGCTCACTCACCACGTACTTGGAGGAGCGCTCGTTGACCACGCTGGCACTGGTAACCTCGAAGAGCAGGCGCTGCGGTGCCAGGCTGCCCCGAGACCTGCGCCACAGCTCCTGCAGCTGCCGGGTCAGGAGGCTGCTGCCGCCGGCACGCTCGGCCGCAGGGCCCCACTCTGCGCCGGGAGACGGGTGTCAGCCCGAGGCACCTACCATCGCCCGGACCCCCCCAGGGTGCTGCTGCCCCGGCCCCGCAGCACCTACCTCTGTCCTCGGCACCCGCTGCAGCCGGCTGCGGTGGCTGCCCCAGCTCCTCTCCTGCACCCTCCTCCTCCTCCTCCTCGTCTTCGTTCTCCTCCTCCTCGTGGCTGGTGAAGCTTAGGGTGCCGCTGAGGCGCGTCGATAGGCCCTCGGTGTCATCCTCCAGCTCCGAGCTCTCCGGGCAGTCCTCGGCCTCAGCGCTGCCGCACGCCCGCTCCTCCCGGCCACCTTCACTGGACAGAGCGTGCCGCAGGCGGTGCAGGATGCGGGCGGCCATCCCGGCGGGCCGGCTGCAGAGGGATTCACACCGGTCACCCCAACGCGGCGGGATGGGGGCTGCCGCTGCACCGTGCTGCACCACCGCGGCCCGGCGCGGGCCTGGGCTGGGACACCCCGGCCCTGGGACCCCTCGGTCCCGGGAACCCCCGGTGAAGCCCCGGGCCCGCTCCCGCCCCCGCCCCCGCCCCGCGGAGCCGCGTCCCGCCGCGGCCGGTCCGGCCGGTCCGTACCGCGCTGCCCGCGCCGGGCGGTGCCGAGCGATGGCTGCGGCGCGTCCCGGGATCCTCCCTGCGCGGCTCCGCCTCCGCCGGGAACCCGGATCGCGGCAGCGGGGCGGGCGGGACTCGATCCCAACCGATCGCCGCTCCCGCTGCCCCCGCCCTGGTTCCCGCGCATCCCGGCGCCTCGCGCTGCCGGGTCCTGATGTCTCATCACCCCCGTGTCCCGGTGCCCCATCATTCCGGTACCTGCAGCCGGCTCCCGGCTTCGCGGTGCCGCACCCCCAGGGTAGGGTCGTTCCCCACTGCCCGGGCTCCTCGGGCACTTGCTCCGTCCGGCCTCGCTACGTGCCCCGCGCGGCACCGCTGCCTTATTTAGCGCCGTGCCTGCTCCCTCCTCGCCGCTTCCTTGGGAATGTCTATTAATATCGAGGAACCGGCCCAGCTGCTGCCATCGCTCTGTCCCTGCTCGCCCGCTGTGCTCAGCTCCAGCAGCCCGCATCCTGCCCGAGCTCCATCAGGGGTCCCGGAGCTCCCCAAGGCACCGGCGGCTCTGGAGGGCTTCAGCACGTGGTGCTCAGTGGTCCCAAACCCTCCCGTCTCCCTCCGTGCTGGCTTCAGGGCAGGGTGGGACTTTGCAGGGGCTGCACTGGTGCCATCCCCAGCACCCATCCCGGGAATGGGTGTTCCCAGCAAAACCAGGAGCCCGGGAACCTCCTGGATGTCCCCGGCGCTGGGACCTTGCAGGACAGGGTGCTGCTTGCCTGACCCCTCTGCAACCCCCAGCTCTTGTGCAATGCCCTCAGAGCACCACGGGGCACTTGGCCAGCATGTCCCCAAGGCCACTGGCCGTGGCCGGCCCTGGCAGAGGTGGCTGGCATGGGCTGTGCTGTGCAACGGCACAGCCTTCAAAGAGGCACCTGGGCAGATTTCCCACTCTCCCTGTGGCACGGAGAGACAGGGCCTTTTCCGGACCCAGGTGCCAATGGCCTGGGGACCCCATGCCGCGGGGAGGGGGCATGCTCTGTGCCTCGCAGGAGCTTCATGCCTCGGGTCCTGCTGGGGACCCTTTCCTCATCTGGGGTGGGTGCTGCAACACGGCTCTGCCCTGGCCCACCAGAGCAGAAAATGGGGCTGAAGGAGGGGTACAGGTGGTGGAACGAGGCTGGAGCCCCCGAGGGCTTGCAGGGTGAAGGAGGTGACTGTGTCAGGATGGGGCTGTGTCAGGGGAGCCTGGCCCCGTTGTGGGATCCTGCCCCAGCAGGGCTGTGGGCTTGGCAGGGGAGGGAGGCAATGCTCCATATCCCTGTACTGGGGCAGATGTCTGGGGCAGGAGTCCTGAGCCCCCTGTCTGAGTGATGCTGGCAGCTCTGGGGCTATTTTTAACCCCCTCCTCGCTGAGTTGCTCTGGGCGGGGGTGCCGTGGGGAGGGGGGGCAGAGCCGTCCTCCTGCCAAGGCTCTGGTGTCCCTTCCCGGAGGGCTTGAATTTCTATCCCAGCTCCAGACCCACACTTAATCCCCAGCTCCTGGCCAATAACGCTTTGGCTAAATTAGGTAAAATGCGCCGGTTGCCAATGAGCGGGGCCGGATTGCCACCGGGGAGCTGATAGGCTGCCGGGGCTGGGGGGCCAGCGGCTGGGAGCACGCCACCCCGGCAGGACGCTACAAATTCGGGTGCCAGCGGCACCAGGAAGCTTCTGGGGGGTTCTGCTGCAGGAGGTGGTGACTCCCTCAGGGAGAGAAGCAGCAAAAATGCCTTCAATGGTAAGAGCTGCCATGTGCCGTGTGCTGCATGGCATGTGCCGTGTGCTGCATGGCATGTGCTGTGTGCTGCATGGCATGTGCTGTGTGCTGGGGCGAGACCCAGGGTACAGGGGGTGCCGGGTGCCCCGGGAATCAGGGCTGCTGAGGTGCCTTTGTGGATGGTGGTGGGGAGATGGAGTCCGGGGCAGGGCTAAGCATGGCGGGTGAGGGCATGGAGGTGTTGAGGCGGTGCAGGGACTCCATGGTTGTGCCTCTGGGGGGCTGCTTGGCTGCGCAGGGGGTGCGGGTGCATGGGGACGCGAGTTCAGCCCTGGCCGGAGCTCGGGGCAGCACAGTGGCAGCGGTGGCTGAAAGGCGAGAGCAGGGTCATGGGACACAGCATCGCCCCGGCCCCAGCCTGCGCCTCCAGGAGAAACTCGATCAGGAGTGACAGGTGCCAGCGGCCGCGGCTCCACTGATCCCTATAAGGGGAGCTGAGGAGACCCCCAAAATAGCGCCACATGCCCGGGATGCCAAGGATGCGCATGGGGACCATGACCACTGCACTATGGAGGGGCCTTAGCACCCACTGCCACCAGAGGTGCCTGCGTGGCACCAGAGCTGCCCTGGCACCATCCCCTGGCTGTGATGGGTTCTGCCCACATCTTGCCCCACTGGCTGCAGTGTGCGCGGGGCTTCTCAATGTGCGTGGGGCTCCCCGGTGCACCGTGTATGGCTGTGCTGAGCCCACTCCCGTGCCTTGCAGACGGATCAGCAGGCAGAGGCTCGTGCCTTCCTCAGCGAGGAGATGATCGCGGGTGAGCACAGGGGAGAGGGACCAGACCCAGGCGAGGTGTGGGGCCAGGCTCTGCCCCGATGCTGTCCCCTGCGCTTCCTGGCACGGACCTTCTCCTCACAGAGTTCAAGGCCGCCTTCGACATGTTCGATGCTGATGGTGGTGGGGACATCAGCACCAGGGAGCTGGGGACAGTGATGAGGATGCTGGGCCAGAACCCCACAAAGGAGGAGCTGGATGCCATCATAGAGGAGGTGGATGAGGATGGTGAGCAGCCCCGGGTGCTGGGCAGGAGGTGCTGGTGCCAAGTGTGCAGCCTGACCCATGCTTGGCTTACTCCCCCCAGGCAGCGGCACCATCGACTTTGAGGAGTTCCTGGTGATGATGGTGCGCCAGATGAAAGAGGATGCCAAGGGCAAGTCTGAGGAGGAATTGGCCAACTGCTTCCGTGTCTTTGACCGGTGAGTAGGAGAGATGTGATGGCTGCCCCATCCCACCTGCAGGGGCAAGCGGGGTCACATAGAATCAGAATGATTTGGGTTGGGAAGGATCTTAAGATCACCCAGTTCCAACCCCTGCCATGGCCATGGACACCTTCCACTAGAGCAGGTTGCCCCCATCCTTGGCCTTGAAAATTGCCAGGGATGGGGCAGCCACAGCTTCTTTGAGCAAAAAACATTTATTGTTTCTTTGAGAACATCCTGCCCTTACCCTGCTGCAGGAATGCAGACGGGTTCATTGACATCGAGGAGCTGGGTGAGATCCTGAGGGCCACCGGGGAGCACGTCACTGATGAGGACATTGAAGACATGATGAAGGACTCGGACAAGAACAATGATGGCCGCATCGACTTCGACGGTGAGCGCCAGCCATGGCTGAGCGTGGGTGCTGTGCTCCCCGGCAGGCCCAGAGGCTGAGCACGCTGCTCTCTTGCAGAGTTCCTGAAGATGATGGAGGGGGTGCAGTAAAGGACCAGACATTCCTTGGGCCGGTGGCTGTGGCCAGCCCTGCTCCACCAGCAGCCAGAGAGCAGCAGCTCCACAGCACCCAGCCCCTGGCCGCAGCTGTGCCCTGCCCTGTGCCGGCCCCGCTGCCGTGGCTGAGCTTTTCCTCTGCGCGTGGTTTCAGTGTGATCCTCAATAAAGAGGAGAGGCTCGAGCTGCTGGTGCGGAGCTCAACCGGGTTCACATGGGGAGGGGGCTGCGGCCCCGCAGCCCCTGCGCTGCTCCCCAGGCGGGAATGTGTGTGGTTGGGTGCCCGCGTTGGTCACGCACACGCTGCGGGGCCACAGGGCAGCGCGGGGCCGTGGTTCCCACGGGAGGCTGGGCCGGCGCCAGCGCTGAGCTCAGACTTTCCATGCGGAGCAGCCGTTCACACGCCAGCACTGGGGACCCTGGGACTGCTCCCGCCCGTCTGGGGGGACCTGGGGAGCCTCCAGCACCACACCAGGAGCCACGTTCTCCACCTGGGAGGGCGCAGAGGACGTGGGTGGGGGTGAGGGGGAGGGGCAGCAGCTGCTCCCTCCCCATGGGGTCAAGGCAACGCTGGAGCTGCTGTGCTGGGACATCCCGTGCCCGCCCGCCATGCATCACTGCTCCCCAGGGATCCGCTCCTCCCTGGCTCTTGCCGCAGCTCCACGCAGCCTCTGCGGCCGGGAGAAGCACGGCAGGGGACGAGGGAGCGCTCAGCGTATGTGGGGACAGAAAGCGCAGCACCGTGCAGCTGGTGGGACAGGGGGACGCAGCCCAGAGCCAGGGGCCACTGTGGAGGGGCTGGATCCTGTCACAGCCTCACGGCACCTGATGGCACTGAGGAGAGCGGACGCGTGCCGCATGCGGGGAGCAGCGGGAACGTGTGCTGCAGCCCAGGCCACGCTCTGCAAGGCCATGGCCGGGCACCGGCAGCTGGTGCTGCAGCTGGGGGGCAGCGCCGACGGCCCCCTGCTGCGGGAGGAGCGGCGCAGGAGGAGCGCGGAGGCCCGTGAGCTCAGCTCTGGTAAGGAGGGGGCTGCTGCACCGGGCAGTGGCTGTGGTGCTCCCCTTGCACCTACACCGGGGCCGGTGGAGGAATCCGGGGTCACCCCTCTCAGCGCCCTCGTCCCGCAGGGCTGCGGTGCGCTCTGCTGGCGGGGCTGCGGCAGGCACCAGGGAGCCCCGAGGAGCGCCGGGAGCTGGAGCGGCTGTGGGTGCTCTTCCTGTCTGCGCTGGAGCTGTTCCTGCAGGACCTGCGCAGAGCCCACCACCTCTGCCAGCTCTTCTCCCTGCAGGGGGACAGCGCAGGCCCCCTGCGCACCGGGCTGGGGAGCAGGCGGGGGGGGTGCCCCGCACAGCCCCTGGCTGCCCCATGCCTGGAGGAGGAGATCGAGCAGGTGAGGGCCACACTGGCAGAGATGGAAAGCAGAGCCAACATCCCGCTGTGGACGGTGGAGGCCACGCAGTCGGTGGGGACAGGCAGCACCGCAGCCGCGTTGGGTCAGGGGGGATCTCACGCTGGGCCATGCTGCAGGGTGCTCTGAGCGGGCACAGAGGAGGAGGCAGGACCAGCACCCTCCTTGCATCCTCTGGTGTCACAGGGGGGGATGGGACCTCAGTCAGGCCAAGAGATGCCTCCATCCTGCTGAGGGAATGGGACCAGCTTCAGGCCCTTCAAGGGTCAATAAAGCCTCTCTCACCCCACAAGGACCAGTGTCCCTCCATTCCTGCCCACAACTGCAGAGAGACTGGCAAGACTCAGGGGTGCCAGGCTGCAACAGAACCCCCAGGAGGATCGTTATAAACATGCTTTTATTTATACATTAACCGTGGCTCAGACTGCAAAATTAATTTAATAATAGCCTATGATACAGAAGTTGGGGCAGCAGCTGGGTAGGGGCAGAGGGACACAGAGAGACGTGGTGGTGCCGGTCAGTTGTCCTGGCTGTGGGTCTGCTTCGCGTAAGTCTCCCGCACATACTTCTTGTAGGCTGAGGAGAGGAGCAGTGTGGGGCTGAGAGGTGGCCACAGCGGGGCCAGGGCCTGCACCGCTGCACACCCTGGGGGCAAGGAGAGCGGGACGGATGGGATGGGAGGGTTCTGCCCCAGGCACTCACCGGTTTGGTTCTTCCAGAGCTCAGCAGCGTGTGTGTTCAGGGGGCTCTCAATATTCGGCTCTGGGGACAACAGTGGGGTCAGTGGGGGGGGGGCACTCGAACACCTGAGCCCCGTGCCCCTCCCTGCAGCTTGGAACCCACCTGCCAGCAGGCTCTGGATGGAAAGCAGGATGGTGCGGACGTCGTAGAGGGCCGACCACTTGTCCTTGAGGATGTCGAGGCAGATGTTGCCCTGGGTGTCAACGTTGGGGTGGTAGCATGGGGTCAGGAACCGCACCGTGGGTGCAGTATAGGGGTACCCGCTGGGGAACTCCAGTGACAGCTTGTACCGCAGCTCCTCGTAGGCCTGTGGGCAGAAGGAAGTCAGAGGGGCACAGACTTGGCGGTGCCCGGGGTCCCACTGTGCCAGCTCCCAGTTGCTCACCGTGCCTGCGGCGCCGTTGATGGTCCCGATCCACTTGAAGAGGTTGTCGGATTCGGGGAAGGCGGAGATGCCTTTGTCACCGGACATCTGGGGGGGGCAGCACGTCAGGGCCGACCTGGAACCCCCCACCCCGGCTGGGCCCCGTGACACCGATACCCCTCTCCCCGCGCCGGGCCCTCACTCACCATGAGCGCCATCAGCTCCTGCTGCAGCCTGCGGGGGAAGCACACGTTACCGACCCGCTCGGCGGAGCCGCCCAGCCCCGGTCCGCGCCCGTCCCCGGCTCCTCACCTCTTCCCCACCGAGCCGCGGGCAGCCGTGGCCCCCACCTCAGCCGCTTTGCGTGGCACGGCGGCGGGATCGGCGTTCTGCGAGGCCATGCCAGCTCCAGCAGCCGCTGTCCCGCGGTTCGCGGGCGCTGGACGCGAGTCCCGCTCCCGGTCGGCTCCGCACAGAGCCCCCCTTCGCACCCTCCTCCCGCGGCTGCGCAGGACCCGGACCCGCAGCGGCGGGGGCCTGGTGCGAGTGTCTTGCTGCAGGGGTCTCCGGTGCACGGGCTCTTGACGGGTCCCAGCGCAGGGGTGCCCGGCGAAGGAGTGCCCGGCGCAGGGGTGCCCGGTGCAGGGGTACCCGGCGCAGGGGTGCCCGGCGAAGGAGTGCCCGGCGCAGGGGTGCCCGGTGCAGGGGTACCCGGCGCAGGGGTGCCCGGTGCAGGGGTACCCGGCGCAGGGGTGCCCGGGGCAGAGATGCCCGGTGCAGGGGTG
>WYDI02022982.1:0-52889 GCA_009867235.2 Psittacus erithacus
GCCTTGAACACTGCCACGGATGGGGCAGCCACAGCTTCTCTGGGCACCCTGTGCCAGCGCCTCAGCACCCTCACAGGAAAGAGCTTCTGCCTCATGTCTACTAATGAAGCTGAATGCGTTGTGTCTCCCTGCCCCTGAGTGCCCATAGCCTTCAGGGCACCCCAGTGCACCTTGTGCCGTGTCTGCATGGGTAAAACTGACCCTCCCATGTTCCCCAGGGGACAAGGTGTCACCAGGCGTGGTGACAAGCGTCATGTCCGTGCCAAGGTTGCGTTGGAGTTGTATGAGTTACACCTAAGTCACCGCAGTAGCACTGGGATGCCTGAGGAAGCAGATGGGCGGCCTCCTGCCGCCGTGGTATAGCCCTGTACGGATCACAAGGGATCTGTTTGACTGTGGTCATCTGTAACTCATTCCCACCCTTGTCCCGTCGGGATATGGACACGTTGCTGCCTCTTTTTTTTCTGGATGTTTTGCAGAGCACTAAGGCATGGATGAGCCGCGTCACTGCTGTCCATGAGGTTTGGCCTGTGAAGTGTTAATGGGGCTGTGGATGGAAGTGGGAAGGCTCATGAGGCCTTCAAGGGTGGGGTTTCTCAAGGAGACACTTCTGCCTCAGTTCACACTAGGCTATACGTATTTTGAAGGTGCACACCTGTAAAAGACACAGATGTACTCCTTTAAAATGAAAGAAGAGGTAGAGGATTGAACCATGTGAGCAATTCTTTCTTCTGTTCTCAAGCTTTAAAGAAATGAAGTCTAAAAATGAAATCCTTCAACTTAGAAAGACTCATAACCAAACACTCTCGACCACGTTATCGTCACAAATATTTCTCCCTGTTTGTTTAAAGCTGGCCAAGAGTCCCAGAAATACTTCTAAGATAACAAAAATGGGCATCAAGTTTGGAAAGGAAATCTGTATTTAGAAATCCTGAACTACTACGGGGGGGTGGCTGTGCTGTTAACTCTTCTGGTTGCTCTGAACCTCCACTGCATCGGAGAGTGAGTCATGGCACTCTTCATAGAAATGATTTTCCCATCCTAGATGACTGGGGAGAAAAAGTACCCTGGAGGTGTCCAAGAACACAATACTATCTGTAGTCACATTACTGCTTCAATAGGATTGCTGCTTGAGAGAGCCTAAATCAATCAGTTTGCCCAAGGCAGTGTAGGGCAGGAGCTGACAAGGCTCAGTATTCACCCTGTCCATGTGCACTGGAGACAGAAACGGTCATAATAAGCTTAGCTCTGGAAGGGAAGGAAGGGGAAGAACTCAGAGCTGAGTGTTGATTTATCAGCAGATCTTATAAGCTGGCTTCCTGCTGCCAAACACACTCCTCAAGCACTAAGCCTCTACTAAAGATTCATACACACAGAGTTTCCAAAGTATGCTGAGGGTGACACGATATTGCAAAATTGAGTGTTCGTAGGAAGCCAAAGCAGAGCATCTTGTTAAGCTTGACCTCCAAGCAAGTGAAACACTGGCAGAAGCAGAGTGATTTCCCCCCAGGAGAAGTAAGAATTCAGTCCTGCATTTGTTGTCTTTGTGAGATAATGGCAGAAGGTTGTTTGGGGTTTTTCTCAGGCTCTAAAGGATGGCTTAACAATTTTTAATTAGTATATTAGTTAGCATAACTGTATTTGTTGCTGTGTTTTTAGGGGTCTGTGCAGAACCCGGTGCCTTGACAGGCCAGCAATGCAGTTCTTGTGAATATTTGGATATTTTCTTTTCAAAGCTGTTTTTTTCCAAACACGTATTCAGTATCATTGCAGTTTTCAACTGAAAAGAGACATTGTTCTGCTGCTGCCTAGAGTGTGGGGGCCTCTCTCGTTTTGGATTACTGACATACTGCACAACTTGCAGTTTGGAGGGAAACAGCTGAGTGACTGCACTCCTTCTTGCTAAAGCCTGGGAGCAAATGGAATACCTGAGACGCGGCTGTGAGGAAATGACAACAGTGAGAAGGTGACGAAAGCTTACACATAAGTTTAGAAAAGCACTCTGGAGCTATTTAATTGGCATTAGTGTTGCAAAGTATCACAGGGCAGAGTCAGAACTGACTGGTTTGGCTTACAGGATATATTGCAGCTGTTAGCAATTCCAGCTATTGCACATCGCTTCCCACTGTGTCAGGGCCTTCTTTCCTGTACACAATCCCTTTCCAAGAAACCTGCTTCCATCACAGAAAGGGACAAATAATCAGAATGACAGATAATAATCAAAATGACAAGTAATCAGAATGCGTTTACTGCCATCTAAAATTGCCAAGAAATGACAAAAAGTGTTCAGTAAACTAGCCACTTATTACCCACAGCAGCTTTAACATTCAGAATCTATGAACATAATGTTAACATTATCATCTCTCTTGTAATCAGCCTCATTCATGAGGATGTACAGACTTCTTTTGGAAAAAGATCACACCATAAATCATTGAAACTGTTCCTTCAGATAATATATGAGCCTTTATTATTAACATATTGGTATTACTCTTTTGCATCAGCTGGATCTGTAAGAAGGCTTTGTCACATCCCTCCTGTTTGTTCGCATGAATATATGGAGAATAAAGGCAGAATCCAAAATTTTGTGTTCCCTTCGCAGTAATCCTGGGTAAATAATTTCATAGGTGCGTTACTAATAGAGTGATGAAACTCAGCTCAATCCTGAGCCTGTTTTCTTCACAGGAAATTTATGAGACTAATAGTTTTGTTAAGTACTGTGGGATCCTCCACTGGAGTATGCAGAGACAGACAAAGGATACAGATAAAAAGCTTTTTCCTTCCACTGTCCACATAAGAAGAGATTTCCAAGGGCTCATTTTAAACCTCCTCTGATTCTGTCTAACATCACCTCAAACCACGCGTGTTTAACAGGAGATAAGGATGAAGTCAGCCTAGTGACTGTCAGCTATGGGAACGAGACAGGATATGGCAGGAGGTTATCCTAGTTTGTACAAAAATACCCTGCTCTGGTATGTGAATCAGTTCTGACGGCAGAATGAAATGGTGCATCCCCTATGTATCTATATGTTACACTGCGTACATATCTATATGTTAGTTGACATGCCTAGAATAAACCCTTGAAATTAGCTAATAATTAAAGAAAATGTGTCAGATACAGTCATTTGAAAGTCGTTCTCTGCAGTCCTTTGTGCAGCTGAGCTCATATGAAAATGTCACTCAAGCTTGTGCATTAGTGCTATTCTTGTTAATCTCAAGGGTCTCCCATTCATAACAACAAAAAAGCAGAACTTTTCCTAATGTTCCGAGTATTTGAGGGTCCCTGCTCTGCATGGGCTGTATTTTTCAGGTAACACATCCCACGGGTTATGATTGAAAAATCCTTTGACCATCCAGAATCTTCCAGGCAGGTGAAGGGAACTGCAAATCGGAATGGCTGGGTCAAACCACCTGTAAAAATTAAATCATACAGAGTCTGTGTTTCACCAGTAGAGCTGCCTTGACCCATCTACAGGTCTAAACATCCTACTGTGGTCTGGCCTGCATAAACATCCACATTTTGAGGTATCTGCATCAGTTTTCTAATATAACTCTCTTAATTGTTTGACTTCTTGAAAGTGTTTGGCTTTAAACAGTATTTATAACTGTGCTTTTTTGAATCTCCAAAGCATAAGGACTTACAAAGTCTTCTTCAGCAACAACTGCTTTTCCAGCTGTACAGTTCAGGATTTGGGTTGAGTTCTATTCTACCATATCAATTTTAAACTGTATTTATAGAATAGCCATCAATGTCCTTCATCTGTGAGGTAGTTATTAAATAATGGGAAAATACTGCTACAGCTGAAACCACCAGTGGGTTTAATTGTCTTTAAGTGGCCAGTGTTAATAGCTTCAACAAAAGCATGTTCCAGCAGGGTAGAAAGTCCTCTCAAATATAAATTCTGTTAAGTTTATGGAGCTCCCAGATGACTTTTGCGGGGGTCTAATCTAATCGTGCACTGTAGAATACAGGGCTTCACTCACCACTAACCTGCAAAGGCCATCATGTGCTGCCTGCTGTGACTCCCCAAGGAAGTGCAAGGGACTGCTGCCAGCAGTGTGGCTCTTGTCCCACTGGCTTCACACTCACCAGCCCCTGCAATTTGAGATCAAGAAAAACCAACCTCATCCACACCCTCGAGTCTTCCAACATGAGAGCTGCTTTTCTCTGCAGTCCTTTGCTCATGATTTTATAATTCTCCTCTCCCCTTAACTGTGTGCTCTGTGACTGCATTAGCACCTGCCTCTGCACTTCTTAGACTCTCTATTTTCCTAGCATGTCGTGGATATGTGAGTCATCTTATTTGCAATGTGCTGTGCTGAGTGAGAGTCATAGTAAGTTGTGTGCTTCAAGGCCATTAGTAACGCCGCTAAAACTTGCATAATATATTCTTCAGTGTCTAAATCCCTGAGAGATTGAGTAACTGTTTTCTTTTTCACCCCAAGTGACTATGGAACTGGATGAATCACTGCTGTTATGACAGAGGAATTGTAATCTTCGTGTCTTTCCAGTGTTGTTTGGCCAGAAATTTATTTTATAAGACACCTTTGTCCAATCTCCTCTAAGTCCTTAAAATGACACCACAGACCTTTTCACTGACTTCAGTTCACTTCAGATCATGTGCTCGGGTCTGGCAGCTGCATTAGTTTGGGTTATTGGTGAAACAGATGGAGATAAATGTTCACCTTTATCCAGTCCTCTGGAATGAAAAGTGTTTAAATAACATTAAAAAAAAGCTTAGATATATAAAAAAAGTCAAACAAACAAATCCCTTAACAAAACACAAACAGAGATGTGCTGGAGGGGATATTTTGTACGAAAGATCTGCAGTGACATCTGTGAATGAACCATGAAAGGGACTAGCAACAGACGGCTGATAAAAAGGAGGAGGGAGTGAAAGGTGTCCTTTCGTGAGAGGTGAACATGGTATCCCTGCAAACAGCATGAGGTGCTCAGACAGAACCCTTTGGGGAGCAGGATCTGACCCAGAGGGGCTGGCACTGTTGCAGTAGCCTTAGCCCTGCACCAAAGCTGGTAGTAATGGTCCCAGAAGGAGCCCTGCAGCCAGAGGCGTTGCTGGAGCTTGGCACCTTCCCCATCCAGTCCCATAGGTGGGAGAATATTAGTGCAGAGCCAAGCATCAGCCTCTGCTCTGCCTGGGAATGCTGATCTAGCCCTGTGTTTGATGCTAGAGCACGTCAGGCTGATCAGGGCATTGAGATTCCTCCTGCTTTTAAGTAGCCACTTCAAGACTGGGTAGCCACAAAACAAGCCAATCTTCTACTTGGGCACTGTCCAAGCACGCTTACAGATGTTGCTGAGTTTATTGTTTCAAATGTTTTCATGATTTTTCCTTGTCTGTATATTTATTTTTTACTTATTAAGCCAGGATTTATTTCCCCTGTGTCTGTGACCCCATCTCTCCCATGAGTGCCTGCATTACAATCCAGCTGGTCAGCCTTCTTGCATCAGCGATCACTGCAGCAGAACAGCCTCTAGTGAAACAACAGTAGGAGGAAAAGTCAGGAATTTCCGGATTTAATCCTGCCTCAAGCAGTGACGAGTTGTGTGGCTTTAGGTGAGCCACAGGACTATGTGAGTCAATTTGTAATGTGAGAAACCAAGTGTATCCCGGAGCCATGGCAGGCTCCATTTGTTCTTCTTTCCTAACGGCTCAAAATCAGATGAGTGCCTGACCCAATTTTTTCAGATACTAAAAAAAGCAATCCAGGATCATACTGTCCATAGTAATTTCTTTTAGCTGGAGATTTCTTTCCCCCTCTTTTCCTATTGTTCCCCACACTGGTTCCATTGCTTTCCATGAAGTTTTGAAGCTAGGGAAATAGTTTTTACTCATAAATCTTTTAAGTCATGTAAATCCTCCCGGCGTACCAGCTGACATTTTAGATGTTGCATTTTTGCACTCGTGCCAGGAAGCATTTAGCATGTTACAGTTGCTTATGTTGTATTTTTTAAAGAAGAGAAGACAGTTCTTTCCCTTTGTGTGTCCAGCAGACAGACTGTTTCTCCTTGTGGAAGGAGTTCACATGATCATATATATGCATCAGATAAATCTTCCCACTTTTGGTATTTGCTAAGTTGAATGATTGTTATTCCAAAGTCAATAGCTGGAATGGTTCTATGATTTAACAGCTCCAGAGCAATTCTTTCTTCTGCTCTCAAGCTTTAAAGAAATGAAGTCTAAAAATGAAATCCTTCAACTTAGAAAGACTCATAACCAAACACTCTCGACCACGTTATCGTCACAAATATTTCTCCCTGTTTGTTTAAAGCTGGCCAAGAGTCCCAGAAATACTTCTAAGATAACAAAAATGGGCATCAAGTTTGGAAAGGAAATCTGTATTTAGAAATCCTGAACTACTACGGGGGGGTGGCTGTGCTGTTAACTCTTCTGGTTGCTCTGAACCTCCACTGCATCGGAGAGTGAGTCATGGCACTCTTCATAGAAATGATTTTCCCATCCTAGATGACTGGGGAGAAAAAGTACCCTGGAGGTGTCCAAGAACACAATACTATCTGTAGTCACATTACTGCTTCAATAGGATTGCTGCTTGAGAGAGCCTAAATCAATCAGTTTGCCCAAGGCAGTGTAGGGCAGGAGCTGACAAGGCTCAGTATTCACCCTGTCCATGTGCACTGGAGACAGAAACGGTCATAATAAGCTTAGCTCTGGAAGGGAAGGAAGGGGAAGAACTCAGAGCTGAGTGTTGATTTATCAGCAGATCTTATAAGCTGGCTTCCTGCTGCCAAACACACTCCTCAAGCACTAAGCCTCTACTAAAGATTCATACACACAGAGTTTCCAAAGTATGCTGAGGGTGACACGATATTGCAAAATTGAGTGTTCGTAGGAAGCCAAAGCAGAGCATCTTGTTAAGCTTGACCTCCAAGCAAGTGAAACACTGGCAGAAGCAGAGTGATTTCCCCCCAGGAGAAGTAAGAATTCAGTCCTGCATTTGTTGTCTTTGTGAGATAATGGCAGAAGGTTGTTTGGGGTTTTTCTCAGGCTCTAAAGGATGGCTTAACAATTTTTAATTAGTATATTAGTTAGCATAACTGTATTTGTTGCTGTGTTTTTAGGGGTCTGTGCAGAACCCGGTGCCTTGACAGGCCAGCAATGCAGTTCTTGTGAATATTTGGATATTTTCTTTTCAAAGCTGTTTTTTTCCAAACACATATTCAGTACCATTACAGTTTTCAACCAATTTCATGCAAAAGCCATCAAAGCCAAGCAGAAACAGATGCACTGGTGCCCCTGTGAGCATCAGAAAATTGCACTGCAGTGGTTTCTGGGCAGAAAAACAGTCCTTGCAAGAACACAGAGTCTTTGGTGAGATACAGCAGTATAAACAAGGTTTATATTCTTTTCTTTCCCTACTTGGATGGGTTTCATTTCACTGCCTTGAAGCTGCCTGTAAGGTAAGTATCTAATCCAAGCTTTCCCTCTAGCCAGTGAAGATGACAGATGGGATGAATTTGTTGTCTGATACCTGATCTACCACCGCTCCCTTAATCCTGGTCTCTATTTACTGTCACGACAACTTTGATGTCTTATTTTTAGATAAGGTCTGTAGTTTTAGAATTAAAGTCTCATTGTAGCCAGACACTAATTTCAGTGAAAAAAACCAATGTGCAAAATCTGACACATGCTGGTCAATGAAGAATATTCTGAGCACTGGTGATCTTGACTCCGTCTCTAGGGATTGAAATTTAGTTAGCATTATGTGGTTAGGCATCAGCTGGTGTTAAGATGTTGCTTAACTGAAGAGCCATTATTTACAGTTAATAAAGTGGATACCATGACACATTCCTCATGGCGTAGATGTGCTATCATATCTTGGCAACGGTAGCAGGAGGAATTATTCTGCCTGGCTGCAGTCTTGTCTTCATTGTAAAAGGAAAAATAATGAGGGTGTAATTATCCAGCTTGGAACTAAATGAACTCAACTGAAAATGCTGAATGATTAAAGATGACTTCTAACAGCTTCCCAAACTTCACTTGTTTGGATGGCATCACTGATGGTGCCAGTGTCAGCTCCTGGCTCTTTCTGGGCTGGATTCATAGCCAGCAGGCACAGCTCAATTGTTTGGTCTGTGTGGTGTCCCAGTCTGAAGTACTGGTAAGCCTTGCCAAAATAACCTGTTTATATGAGGAAGTCGGCATGCAGCAAATTTGGATGAAATTGATAGCACAAAAGCCCCCTGTATTAATTCTTGGGTTACAGTACCCCCTCCTGTAGTGGTTTACTCCACATCAGTAATGACTTTGTAGGTAAGATGACACACTCCTCCCTCCAACATTTCAACATCAAATCTATAAGGTTTCTCTAATTTTGCAACTTAAATTTATCCAATAAACCAGTAGATTCAACAAGTTGTCTTTTTTTCTGCTTTGTGCAAATACATATGAGAAAAGGAGGGTCTGTTATTTCATTAATTCTAGTTCTCAGTTTCACACAATTCCTTGTTAGCCAGCAATGCAATACCTAGCAGACTTACTCCTCAAATTGGTTTAGATAGTGAAATGCTGGTGACTTTCTGCCTTCAGCACAGAAGTGGTTTGTCTGGTGGAGAGATGAGGAGGAACTTCCCGTAGCAATGAAGAGGCACAAAGGAATGCTTCTAGATGCCTAACTGCCTACATTCCGGTTCAATTCATCCTTGAATACTGCTGAAATTTAATTGTATTATTAATGATACGTTGCAGTGCCTGGATACTTGGATATGTCATAACTAAAACGGCCTCTTAGTCACAATAAAGAAGATTTTCTATCCTGGTTGCTTAGTTTAAGCCCCATTTCTGCTGGAAAGCAGGGAGTGCTGCTGGGTAGCACAGACCTCTTGTCCAGCAGTGAGATCTGCTGGTTGCCACAGTGATGGAGAGAGCTGAGGCTGTTTAGGGTAGTGGTTCTACAGTGCAAGTGCCCGTTTGGTGCTGCATCCCCTTGCTTAGAAGCTCAATCAGTTGGTAAGGTCCCAGCAGCTACAGCTAACTTGAGAAGGCAGATATCTATTTAAATGCCATTGCTGGATTATTCTTGCAATGGATAATCTGAATAAAGACACTTGAAGCTTTACAACGCTGAAGAGAATTACTTAAGAGATGCTTTAAAATGAAATTATTTAATCCATTAAAGTGTGTGGCAACTGAGATCTGTGTGAAAACATTGAACTTTGTGTCCAAAAAGCTGTAATCCTGCACAAAAGCGAACATTTTACGCGAGTCTAAAAGCCCTCAGCCCGGCTCTGGGCGCTGGGAGCAGAGGGCTGTATGCAGTGCTTGGTGAAATGCTTTCAGGTCACCAGGCAAATTCTGGGTTCTATTTCATGCACCCTGTCAGCACAAACAGAATATGTTGTTTCCTGACCAGAACATGGAGCTCTTCCCATTGAGTGCCCTGAACTCCTGCTGCTCTCAGACAAATCGCAGGGATGCTGCCCCTCCCCAGTCAGTCTTTGTGGCCTCAGGAGCTGCTAGAATAGACGACCAGCTCCATGTCTGAGGGAATGGGATGGCACAGGACACAGCAATGGCTTTGGTGAGCTTATCTTGGCTGTCACAGTGGCCAGCTGCTTCATGAGAAGGCATCTAGTTACATGTATCCCCTTAATGAACCAGCATGGAAAGCAGGGAATGATGCCAGGAGGTCAGGCTGAGTTTTTTCCTGACCTTAGGTAGAGAGTAGAGTGTACATGGTGCAGCCTGAAGATTGCAGTCGCTTGAGCCACAGCAGAGTACTCATAACCTGCATTTGAACCCTCACCATTCCAAAGCAAGAGTACTCTGTTCAGAGTACATGGAATAAAGCACGTGAAAGCCCAATTAGCTGAGAGCACAAGTCAGGATCAAAATATTTACACAGCTTCAGCACATCTGCAACAGGAAACCTTGTCCGATTGCCAAAAACTGGGGAAAAATCATAACCGTTGCCTGGGTGGCTCTGGCATACATTATAAAGCTTCTCATTTATTATCATACCCTTTTGCTTTCCAAAAGGGAGAAGCACAACTGCCAGCTCAGCCCAATACTTGTTTTCTTCCAGCTACTCCCTCTAGCAGAAACAGAGGGATGAAGGGCAGGGGTGTTAGAGTGGGGACCTCAGATCATCTCCTGCTTCCCTGTCAGCAAGACCTAAGCAGTCAGCATGATCAGCTTAAGCAATACTGCTACTGCTGCTCCTTCTCATGCTGACAATCATGTTTAGCTCTTTCTGTATATGACCCTTCTTCACAAGTGGAATGAACCCATTTACTTAATACCTGCATATCCTCCCCCTGAATACATCTCTGAACTGACAGAGATGTTGCTATTCACCTTGTCACCCAAATAAGAAAGCTTTTGCCAGTGGGATGATTTTCTGAGGAAGCATGTGCTGGACTCATGACCTTTGTGGGCTTGCACAGAAGAAGCTTCTGGATTCCTTTAGACAAACAAATCCCTTACCCAGCAGGGTTTATGCTTGGTTTGTAGTCTTTGTGCCGCTAGCCAGCTGCCGTGCTTTCTCCTATCAGCAGCAGGTAAAGTGCTTCTTGTATAGAGTGTATAAGGGAGTTTGTAATGGGCTTTGGGGTTCTTTGGGTAAAACATGGCATAGGGCAGAGCTGTCACTCACAGACAACTCTGGCTTGCCATGAGATCTGAGTTTGAGACCTGCTTGTATTTGTGGCAGCAGCAAAGGGGTAACTGTTCTGTGGCTTATTTTGCAAGAGCCTTGGGACGGAAGGATTGCTGCAGAAATGAAGGATTAGAGGGTGTGTGTCCATGCTGGGCATCAGCAAAGGCTTTGAACTATCCTTTGGAGATGATTAAAAATATTTTCACTTTTCCAAACTGAATTCCTTAAGGAAAAAAAAAACACAGTTTGGGCTGCGACTCCACCCTATCTAACCAGGGCTGCGTAAAACCTTTTGGAGGTGTTTGGCTCAGCAGCGAGAGGAGATAAGTTCTGTGGGAAACAGTGGTTGTGAAGTGGGAAGGGATGAGCTCGTGGAGTGAAATTGCCCAGAAGCCAAGTGCAGCTACTTGCTTTGCAATGAAAAGCTTTATCATCTCTGCACAGATTACTGAGGATAAAAATAGCCCAGCTCAAAGTAAACAGTTTTTTGAGTGTGCTCTGCCCTGCTGGCACGTCAGCCCCACACCGAGCCAGCAGCCATGGTGCCTGTTCCAGCACTCAGATGGGTTCCCCACTGTCAGGCCAGACCCTCCGACCCTGCCCGCTGACAGAGGTGACCTGGAGGGGTTTGCTAATGGGTTTAGCCTCATTACAAGCTTTGGTTTGTGTTTTGCTTGTTGAGGAACCTTTCTGTATGAACAACTTCTATAAAAACAAAACGCGTGTGAACACCAAAGGAGCCACCCAGACATCCCAGCACCCACTGTCTCCTCTCTAATCTAGAGCAAACCATGTCTTTTCTCTGACAGCAAAGAGTGGCCTGTCACTAAAGCTGCTTTTACCTGTTTGTTTCTCTTCTTCTCATAAATCTCCAAGTGCAAGCTGTTATTTGATGGCTTCAGACATCCACATCTCCCTTAGGAAGACCAGCAGACCACTGAGATATGTTGTGTAGGGTTTTTGATCAAAAGTTTATTTGAAGTGTTTATTTTGGAGAAGGAAGTCTGAAAACAAATCAGGTTGTCGCATTTTTTCCATGCGTACCTTGTGCCATTCCACATTTCCTTGCAATCTTGATGACATCAAATGACACAGAGTGCTCAATGCCTGGGAAATGCAGCAGGAAGCTGCTTTTACGTGAGGAGGCTTCATGTGAAATCAGCAGGCGATTGCAGCATGCTGACAGCACAAGCCTCTGAGGGAAGCGAGGCTCAGGCTGCAACAACATTCAGGTCAGAGGCAGGTCAGATGCTTCTGAAGCAGCAGCTTGTCTCCTTGGGCTTTGGAGCTCCCCAAGAGCATCCTTTGTGCTGGTGGGTTTTGTTGCACTGCAGCACTGCTCCGGGGGTTGGTTTCTTTATGTTGGCACCCTCAGGGATGCTCTCACCTCATTTTGACACTTGCCCTGCAAGACTGCTCTGACTGTGTCCCTCCTCCAGCTAAAGGCTGACACTTACCCTATGGGACAGCTTCTTGTTCTTTCTCGTGCCATGCTCTTTTGCCCTGTGCTGCCCCAGAGCAGTGAAGGTAGCACCTGCAGCACAGGCTGCAGGACTATCTCTTCCCTTGGTTGTTGCTCTCTGCAGTCCACTCTGTGTTGCAGAGCTAAGAGAAAAAGCCACAGTTCTCTGCAGACCAACTGTCTGGTCAACAGCAGCAGCCACCAACAGAGCAGAGCCAAACCTCCTGTTGTCCAGAGTGGCAAATGTTGTTTCCACCAGTCCCAGACGACACAGGACAGCCCAGTATAATGCAGGTGGATGCAACAGGCAGCAAAATCCTCACCAAAGACAAGTGTGTTAGTGAAATAAATGCTGATTGTGAATTCAGCTGAATCAGATGGCTCAAGACTGTAACACTTGCAGCATGCCACCCCAGGCAGCTGTAACATTTTCTCACTATAGCAAGATAAGGACTGCATTGATTTCTAACCCACACCTCTGGGTGAACATCTTGTAGCATTTGAAGCAATAGGATATGAGATGGTGAACCCAAGAATGAGCTAGAAGTTCAGATGGATTTCCAGAGAATAACATCAACTTTCACTTTATCTTCATGCATTAAGATCTCAGGCAAGCTTTTTTCATCTTGGGATTTATTATTTTTCCCTGGGGAAGAAGAAAAGAAGAAAAGCTCTGAAGAAAATCTCAAACTGCATTTTTCTACCTAAAAAGAGTTCTGATGGAAAACATTTAACCACTCCTTGTAAGGGATGGTACTGGATGAGGAGGTCACTGGAAAGACAGGAAAATGATGGACTATTTGATGGATGCTTGGGGTGCTTGTTCCCAGGACCAGACATGCAGGATTGAGAGGTTTTAATAAGACAAGACATCTTATTTTGAAAGCACATATACTGTGCTCCCAGCTTTCCAAAGTGTTCTGTTGCCATTGCTATATATTGCCTGCATTGGAATGGTGCTGGCCACATGCTGCCAAGAAAATGACTGGGCTGCTCGTGCAGCATTTGCATCCTTACCGGATTTGGCCTTCAAACCCCACAGTCGTGGTGTTAGTGTAAAGCTGTAGCCTGGATCCCCTTCAAATACAAGCTGGAGTAAAGAGAACACTGCAGTTACAGCCAAGCCAGCATAGCAATCTCCTGGAGCTGTACTGGTCCCTTGGCACAACGTGGCAGAGCCCTCCTCCCTTGTGGCATCTCACGAGCACAGGCAGGACAAAAGTAACTTACTACTTACTTTCGGGTAAGTAGTAACACGTGACACAAAAGCACTGGAGAGGATGACTTTCTGCCAAATGATACATCTCAGAACATCAAACTGGCTTCCCAGGGCTGGCTTTGAAATAACAATCGAGCTGAACCAGAAGGCAGAGCTACGTGAAGTTAGTTTGGAGATGCACTGAGCACGGGTATGTTTTGCTCCACTGAGGTCTGTTCCCCTTCCTCCGTGCCTCAGTATTGTTATCAGAGTATTTCCTGCACTGCCTGCTGCTTTTGTTTGCCTTTTTATCTCTTCCTGGGTGTGATGGCAGGGGTGCATGTATCTGTCATGGCAAACAGCATGCTTTCAGGCACACACAGAGATCCCGGCTGGAGGCAGTGAGGCCAGCAGAGGTGGAGCAGGTCTGGCTGCACAGCCAGCGCCACGACAGGAGAACAGGCTGGTGCTCCTCACCAGCAGTGAATGGGCCCGATGTCATGGGAGCACTGCAGGATGGCAGACATGCCACTTCTGTGTGTCTGGTGCTCAGCAAGATGTGGATTGGGATAGCCAAGTCCTCCCGGCTCACACTGCTCACTTTGAACACAACCTAAAATAAAAGCATATCTATTTGGGCAGGGACTGGAGCAGGTCCTTGGCAAACACTCTTTGTGCTCTCTAATCGAATGATGCCACTTCTCCCTCTTATAAGGCTGAGGATCCCAGTGTCCTTACAGCAGGGATAGCATGAGTCTTTCACTCCCTTAAGTAAAGCAATCAGCACGATCGAGCCCTGTTCCAATGCATGTGTTCAGGAAGCAGTATGCACACCCTGCATGCTTATACACCTTCCCACCACACTGGTAGGGCTGGGATGACTGAGACCACACTGCAACCAGCTTGTTCTTTTGGGTTCAACCACCTGGTGGAGTGTCCAAGGCTGATGGGACACAGGGAGGTGAAACCACCATTCCTGAGCGCCTGTGGTACCAAGAACAGCCAAAACTTCCTCTTCTGCATTGGCCCCGAGCTCACTGAGGGCTCCCATGCTGTGAGCAGGGCAGACACAAAAACATGTGCTTGATATGCAGCATTACCCTACCCAAAACACCTTCCTGGGACATGCCACCAGCTCAGCATTTCACTCCCAAATAAAGCTGGCACCCAGGAACAGATGAGCTTGGCTTTTACCCAGTGGGAGTCAGTGGAGCAAAAGGAGCTCTAAAAAGATACAAAGCTATTTTTTTTCTTGGGAGGCACCTTCCTAGTGTTATGCCCGGTAAAATAGCACAGGGCTGCATGGAATGGGATGGTGGTGCCTTTGCCCAGGCCCTGATGGGGATGGTGAACGGTGGGATGTAGCAGGGACACGTATCTGAGTGATGCACCAGAGAAGGCTATGGAAGCAGTGGGCAGGAGAAAGCACCCAGCGTTGAAGGAAGGATGTTTGGGCACATGCAGCTGCCAGGAGATGGGGTTACAAGGCGAAGCTAAACAAAGATCGCTGCGAGGAGGAAACAGATCCCTCCTGCCGGTTTAAGGTAGGAACCGAGCGGTAGCTGCTTGACATCATCAGGATGAGCATTGGATTACAGCAGGCAGGGACTGACTCGGGAGCTGGGGAAAACACGCCCCTTGGCCCCAGAAGTGCAACTTCATTTAGCAGCTCCCAGCAGAAGGAAACTGCAAGTCTGAAACTGGCTGTGACTCCCCCGGCCAGCTTGGCTGCTCTCCTCGGTGGGCAGGGACACTGGGAGGGTGAGATCCAGCCTGCGGCTCTTCCTCAGCAGCGGGGCCACGTAACTTGGGATTCGAGAAGCAGCGGGAGCCGGGTGGCTGTAAGTAGGGCTGTGTATGCTGCTGCGGGCTCGCAGGGCTGGCGATGGGCTGGGGTGGTTGGGGGCCAGGGGACCTGTTGGGCAGCACAGCAAGGGGCTGCTCTCCTGCTGCCCCAACGTGGGAGCTGGAGCCCCATTACAAAGAGGGGATTTGTTTAGTTAACTTTCACCATGCCGGCTGTGAGCAGCGAGATTTTTCTGCCCAAAAGCCATGGGCTGAAAAACTAAGCTGCATACTGGTGTTCCTGTGGCTGGGAGAAGCGTTTTGTAGGCTGATGGCAGGGAGGTGGCAGCTGTTTCACTTGGGAAATCGTTCGGTTCAGGACTTGCTGGGAAGGGGCAGCAGGGAAAGCAGGCTTGGCAGCTCGAAAGCACAAAGGACCGCGTGGATCCATGACCCCCCTGGGGATTTCTGGCCTCATTTCTTACTTGTGTTCATTTATTCCGAGCAACTCCTGACGGGAATCCCTTAGAGCGCCAGGGTGGCTCTGTGCTTGCAGGGGAGCAGATGCCAGCCTGCGGGACAGGCACCCAGCTTGTTATCTGCGTGGGGCAGTGGTGTGAATCCATCCTTATGGCTTCGAGAGCTGCAGGGCTCCCCGTCGAACTGCAGGCACAAGTGAGAACGGCAGCAGGAGCAGGCTCGGAGACTCGCTGGCATCCAGCTTTCCCAGCAAATGTTTTAAAAGGCAAAGACCTGGGATAAAAAAAGAACTGCTGTGTGGTGGTATTCTCAGGAGGCTTTGCAAATTCCTCCACCTCGGAGCTGTGTGCCTTTCTCTTCTTTCTCTGGATTCCCCTAAGCAGCTGGTAGCGGCCGTGGTGGTGAGCTTTCACATGCGTGTAATGCCTTGGCCCCAGAGGGGTGTTTGGGAAATGTTTCCTTTTGCCTGGATGGGGTAAATGGTTCTGTAGAACAAGAGCCAAGTGTAGCTGTGAACCCAGAAGCAATGCCCTGGGTGGCTGGGTTGGTGGCTGAGACTGGGAGGGGGACACACTGGGTCAAATGCAGCAGGGATGCTGCAACAGCACAAGGGTGAGAGGAGTCTTGTGGAGCAGGGATGGCTTGACCGGGTGGCAGAGACCCTCAGACCTGGGCTGCTTGTTGGCAGTGAGGCCAATGTGCTTGGCTTGGGAGCAGACCTTGGCTTTGCAGACTTTTGGCTGGAAAGGGCACAGCCGCCCAACTGAGAAACTGTCAGGTTTCCACTCTTGTGAGGAATGGTGTTTGGCAAAGAATGATGCATGGAGAGAGCCTCAATGGCTGCATTCACTTATAGGACAGATGCAGGTTAAATGGCAAGTCACAAACATGGATTCACCAGTACTGCTTAGCATACCTCAAGGACAGAACAGGGCATTGAGTTCTGCTGACATTATTCCACATGGATGTACGAGTGCCCCATGCTATCATTTTTAGGGATGCTTTCCAGAGAGTGCAGACTGATTCCTCAGAGAATTGGAGACCATTAAATATAGCACATAGACTCCCAGTGTAGATAACCTTGGTCATGAAGAGATGAAAACCCAAGAGTGTTCATAGCCATGCAGCTTCCAACCACTGGCATTCCTGTACCCAGTGGCTGATTCTGAGGCGCTGTACAGGCACAGAGTGATCTACAATGTGGAGTTTTGCTGTTTTTCCTTTATCTTCTTTTTTTCCAAAGAAAAGCAAATCTACTTTTGAGCCCACTCAGAGGAATACCCACAGGCACACACCACCCTGCTGCCCAAAATAACTATGGAAAACATTTTCCAAGGTGCTAACAATTCCTGATCTCCCACATTTCAGAGCCTGCAGCGTACTGCTGTGCATTAATCCCTCCAGCCTGTCTGGGCAACCATATACCAGCATTGTTCCTACTTTACTTGGGCTATACACAGAGCAGATGATTTTCCTGGGCTCATACAGGTCTGTGGCAGAATCAGAGATGAATCTACAATTCCATACAGAGCAGCAGAAGCTTCAATACAGCTTTTTGTTTGCCGTTTTATGCCACCATGTTTGGGTCTCTCCCATTTCACATTCCAATTGTTTCTCCACACTCTCAAGGGTTCCCTTAGGGTCACCAAAGCTGTATATATGGATTGATCCAGAAAACATCTTTTCCATTGCAGTACCTATTTTAGGGAGAATGAAAGGGGGGAAAACCCCGTGCTTCTAGTTGCCTCTAGCCCACCACTAGAAAAAAAACAAGCTATAAAGGGAGCTGCTCCCAGAGCTTCCCAACACCAACCAGGGAGAAGGAAATATTCAGCTCTTGGATGGACTTTGTCACAAGAGCAGTTGGAGAAGCCAAGACATCACACCAGGACTCGGCTGGCACGCATAGCGCGAGCAGGAAAACCAGCAGTTGGACTATGAGCCGCCTATTCCCCTCTGTCAGAACCCTCATTCCCTTCAAGCCTGCGGTGATACGGGCTTCACACACCCCTTTCTGGTTCGCATGGCCATGTCCCAAATGCTTCCTTCCCAGTGCAGCCCCGGTGCTCTCTGCACAGTATCTCCACCCCAGCTTTCATGCAGGCACATTGCCAGTCAAGCCGCTGTCTCAAGAACTCCCCAGTGAGCACCACAATGGCAACTTCTGTTGATACTTGCAGTGATGTAATAAGCCGAACATATCCCCACCGGAGCGTCATTGACTTCATTGGAATTAATGCTTCCTCTAAGTGCAATTCATCTGCGGTGCTCATTGCCTCGAGATACGGAAACTAAGAGCTCAGAAGGCAGTTTGATGGATATCAAGTAGTTATCTTGGTAACAAACCAATCCTGGGTATGATTAAGAGAATGTTGCATTTTAAGGATTATAAAACCTCCTGGCTCAGAGTAGCTAGTGACTTATGAAGAACATTCCACTACAATTACAAGGTTTTTTGCACCTCTGAGACAAAGGATGCTGGGGACAAGGCACCAAATAAGGCAGCCTTAGTCTGCTGTGGGAGAACAGGGCTCCTGCTCTGATCAGTGATGCGTCCAGCCTCTTGTTTACCCAGGAGGCAAGAGATGAGAACAGCCTTATCCTTTCTGCCATCACCTTGCTTGAAAACAGAAAGGATTTCCTCTTTGGATCAAAAGCGGCACCAGAGCAGCTGTTGTGTAGAATAATGCTGAATTCTGCCAAGATGTATTCTGGAGGGGGTTTTTTTGAACGTATATTAATTTTGAAGTCATGCTAAATTAGTTTTGAAGCCATGCTGGGAGCATTGAGTTTGTTTTGTGTGTTTGTCCCTTTTAGGTAACTCTGTGATACCATGGGGTAGGGATGCGTAGCTATCCAATGAACATTTCCACAGGGATCTCAAAGTAATCCATGCTACCATGATGGATTATAGGACTAGATAAAGACCACTTCACAAAATTTCCTTAACAGGTTGCTTTAGCCCATCCTTAGTCACATTGCAGGGATTAATCCACCACCCTCAAATCCCCAAATTCTGTGTGGGATATTGCCCAGCCTTTGCACAGTGGAGCCTTCAGAGCTCTGCCTATTGCCCCAGGACTGTATGAGCCAGAAGAGGTTGAACCTTTAGGGATGGAGCAAGGGGCACAGCTTCATATTTGAAGATTCCAAATCTCCAAGCAAAGGCTGTTGGAAGAAACATCTGGTCAGAGCCAGGGCTGTAGGGTTGGAAAGCCAATATCAGTTCCTGAAGAATTTCTGTCTCCAAAAATCAGCTCTTCTTTTGAAAGACAGAGAAAATGGGGGTTTCCTCCCACATCCCATCAGGAACAGGGCTGCTCAGTGATAACTTCTACTTCAGAGCATCATTGCTCCAATTTGCCTCAAGCCTCTCTTGGCAGAGGGCCACATATTTGGAGATACTTTGCAACACATCTGAAGCGCTGGAGGTTTAACTGTTTGGGCTGCGGAACACAGGATTCAGAGCAAGGAAGGAAGGCAAAGGAGGAAAATAAAGACTCATGGATTTCCAAAGTCGCCTTGCTTTCTTCCTTCCTGCTTTTGTTTGCTTGCTTGGTGCCCCAGAGGGGTGATGTATATTCCCAGTGTTGTGAGAACACTGTTTCTTTTCCGGTCCAGTGTTTTCCAGTAAGCATCTCACTGTAAATGGGGTGAACACTAACAGAAGGGTATTGTTAAATCCCTGTGCCTTTGTTTGGCTCCTGTCACGATCATAATTAGTATTTTCCACTTCTGTAAACCTGTCATCTGCAGATATGAAAGTGCTTTACAAATATTTGAAGCATCTAGCAAGGGGAGCAAGTATTAATATAGCTCCATTTAACAGATGGGCGAACAGAAAGCAGCAAGTGCCCTGTCCTTGAAGCAGGGCCAGAGCCAGCAAGTAGTCAGCTCCATAACTTGGGAGTTTAAAAAGTGGGTCATAAAAACAAAGGCTGTAGATCTGTCTTGCATTGGAAAATGATGGGGAATAGCTCCAGTCAGAGCAGCACTCAGCCCAGATGGACCAGATGAACTGCTGGGTGAGCTACTGCTTACATGGTTAAATGGTTTATCTCTTGCTTTCTGTTCTGCTAATATTTGTCCCTGGGATAAAGCGAAAAAAGCACAGTCCATGATGTTCCAAAAAGCCTGAAAGCTGAAACAGCTGCTAAAATAAGCAAGTGTCTTGTTGGCTGGGCTCTGCAGGTCAGGAGATTGCAATGCACCCACAGATGTTAAGGCCACAGAGGAAATGGCTTTGAGTGGGGCTTGGGGACAACAGGAGAAGGCACAGCTGTGCACAAACAGCAGAGAAACCCGAGGACCCAAGCAAGGCAACCAAAAGCACCAGATCAAACTTCCCCTTTTGCCTCAGAGCCTGATATGGAAGTTTCACTTCTTTAAAGGGCAGTGGAGCTGCAAACCAACATTCATTTATACTCTCAAGGCAGCCCTAGGGTCCCTCCATGGTACAGGTCAAGAGACACAAGTTCCTGCGGTTCTCCCCAGCACGCCTACAGGAGGTCAACAAAAGCAGAAGCAAAACCAAAGAGAACTTCTCTGTGAAGCCAGGCCCTGGCTGCACTTCCCTTGCTTTCAGATACAACAGGCTGCATCTTTAATAGCACAAACCCTCCTGAGAAGGGGTCATACGACCGCCACCATCCACAGCCCTTCAGTCGGTGTCTCCATGCTCACCAAGACAGGCTCAGACTGAGCTCTGCCAGACCCCACATCCCTTTTGCTGTCCTAGTAACAGGCAGTGGGAAAAGCAGCTGAGCTTTATGCTTCCAACAAAAGCACAGATAATGTTTTCTTATGCTTTTTTCTTTTCCTTCCCCAGAAGTTGCTGCATCCTGCGTATGAAACTCATTTGAAGTCATGTCCAGAAGGAAAGTCAACTAAATCAGGTAGGAATTCACACTATGGACTGATATAACTTGTATTCACAGGGAGATATTATATAAACAGGAATGGGGTTATTTTCCTTCTTGTTTCATAGAGTCATTTGACCTCCCTCTGTACTCTCAACTCCTGGATGTTAGAAAGCTGTTACGAGGGGGGGAAAAACATCAACAATTCTGCCATAATGACTTTCCTGCTGTATCTTCAACACTTACAGCCATGTACTTGCTCCAAGCCCTGTTCCAACACTGACTCCACAGGCAGCCCCTGGTGCAAGCAGTGCTACAAGGCCTCTCCCCTGCCAGCGATGGGGATGTGGTGTGCTAATCCTGCCTGCATGTTTCACATAAGAATTGGTTTTTTCCCCCTGTGAATACCATGTAAGTGAGGTTTTCCTGTGCATGTGGAGTCAGCCCAGCCAGATCCAGGGAACCCCCAAAGCGTGATCTTCTGTGGCACTTATATAAGTGGCAGATCCATCAGCTCACAGTGCCTTCCATGGTCTCACTGCCATGGGCCCTGCACTGAGAGTATCTTGTCAGTCCTCAGATCATTTCACTGCTTTCTCTTATTCCTGCACTGAGTATCCCCTTACCTGGAGCTGCCACAGTCATACTGTTTGCAGATGTGGCCATACACGATGTCAGGACTCTGGTGCATGTAGACATTCCTCCTACAGGTCTCTAGGTGCAATTCATCCCTTGTATCCAGCATCTTTCCCATGTATGCTAGAGAGCCCATGTTCTTCTACACCCAGGCTGCATTTCAGTGGACCATAAACTATTTGGCAATTTGTTTCCTTAGGACCTTTCCCTTTTCTGACAGTATAACTTGCAATGATTGCTGAGCATCCCCAGTGTAATCTTACAGGCATGTCTCAAGCACCACTTCTACTCATGTCTAAATGTCACATCCCTGGTAACTTCTGTAGACAGATTTACCCTGCCTGCAGAAAGGATCAGAAGCCGTTGTCACCTGCACTAGATGTACAGAAATTCTCCATCCATCACAGAAATACTCAGAGAAGGGCGTGTGCAGGCCAGCAGCTCTTTCGCTGCCCAGGTAGGGCTCCCAGCCAGGTAGCACAGCCAAAGAGACTCCAGATTGCAGCGAGTAACAACCAAAAGGGCTTAGCTCAGCCACCTCTCACTGCTGGCTGTTTTTAACTCCCACACTTTCCTTTTCTATCATACATAAAGCACCAATAGCACCATTCCCCCCATCCAATCCTTCTCACAGCTCTCAAAGACAGATTTTACCCCTGTTCCCACCTTCCCAGCCCCTAGGGTAGGAGTCCTGCTGGTGGCTTTCTTCTGTGCAATGGGGTGTGCGGATGGGGCAGGCAGCCCCAGGGAGCAGAGCTAAGCCTGGTTTTGTTAATCAGCCTCATTCCGCACTGATGCTCTTAAGAGTTGCCCTAGTTATTTTTAGGCACTGCTGGGAGCTGCCAGGGCTCTCACACCTTCTCACTCAGCCCCTTACACCAGAGTAGGAGGAACCCTTTGGATGCTGGATGTGAGTTCCTATGGGATTGTGCAAGCCTGAATGAGGAAGAGCCAAGGCAGGTGGCTCCTCAGCTTCATGCACTCTGTGCTGAGCAGAGCCCCCTCAAGTAGCAGCAGCCAAAACTGCATAGTTACAGCCTGCACAACACCTCCTCCAAGCTAAGCTCCCACCCCAGCTATGTGAGCACTGCTTTCACACAGCAGCAGAGCTCCACACCTCCAACTACAAACAGAGGCTGGACAAAATTGCTCTTTTCCCTGCTAGACATCAAAATAAAGACCCAGCCTTTCTTACCTCTGTCCTTGTAGAAAGTCCCTTCTCCACCTAGAAACAGCTATCCCATCAAGACCTGCCATTGTTTCATCCTTCCTTTTATACTGACAAGGGCAGCTGTGCTAGAAAATAGCCCCAGCTGCATCTTCTCTGCAATTACTTGATTTCTTCTTGCCCAGGGAAGCCTGGAAGGTGTTAGGGATAAGCATCCCTTGGCCAGGAATTAAAGCAGGGTTTGAGTAGGTGGTGTTCACAGTGTGTTGGTGTGATCAGAAAAGCTATGGGACCACCAGGGAGTTTCCAGGCTTGAAATGAAATCCAGCAGGGACTTTTCTTCCTGAATTATTCTAGGGAAGGCAGGGAACCCAAGTGTGAAGGGATCACCTTTGCAAAGGAATCCACCCTGTGGCCTGGGTGTGATGAGGTGTCTGTAAATCACAAGCAGGGACAATAGATGAGTCTTTCTGGAACATGCCTGCAACAGCAGCTGTGGGGCTTTTGCAGCTGAAGGCTTTAAAGTGACTGGTCTGTGGTTTGTCTGCTTTGTAAGTTCAGGCATCAGCAGACCCTGCACGCAGTTGTTGGTTGTGTTCATGTAAAAAGAAACTGACAAATAAAGGCAGCTGAATAAGAATAAATAATAAAACTAATGGAGAAGGGATTCGTAGCCTCATACTCCTTACAGCTTTGAAAGGGACTCTGCAGGGGACCAGAGGGTGCTGGCTCATAAGGTGACGGGTGCTTGTGGCCATGCTGGGTGACCACAAGGGGTCTGCCTTTCTGCTCTCTGCTGAACTCAGAACGCCGTGTCCACCCAGTGTGAGCCTGAGGGGGTGATAAATGGGGAGCAGAAAGGTGCCAGCTTTCTGTGTCCTGAGTGTGCCCCATCCCGCTGTGCCACCCCATCCCTTGGAGGGACCAGAGTGTGTCCTTAGTGAGGCAGGGGGGAATGAAGTGCCCTGATCTATTAGCACCTCAGAGCTGTGGGATGTGAAAAACAAGCTCAACCTGGGAGCAAAACAAAAATACAACTGCTGTCACGGCAACTGTCTGCAGATGCATGAAGAGACCAATTATTTCCATTAATCAACTTACTGAGAAGCTGCAGAAGAGGTTTAAGCTGCAGCTGAGGCTCAGTACTGAGGGGAGGGAGGAGCAGAGCTCCATCACACCGTGGTTGCCAAGGCAAACCATGATTCCTCCTGTGGCAGGGGATTATTGGGGCGGATGCTCAGCACCCATGCCCCATAGGGACTGGAAGAGGGGTCCTGCCTGCTCCAAGCATGGGTACGCAGGCAGGCAGGGCTGCATGGCACTGGGCTGCCATCCTGGTGGACAGACACATGGGCAGACAGCTCCCTCCTACACATCCTGATGCTGACAGGATGCTGGTGGTGCTGAGCAATCCCCTCCACCTCCCCATTCCTCCCCAAGCCTCCCCTCTCCCCTGCAGCACACGCAAGGCCTTGCCCTACCCCAGTGCAAGGGTCAGCCGTGATTTTGAAATCCGGCTGGAGCATCTTACATCAGCCTGGAGCCAGGCGCTGCCAGGAGGATGTGGGGCAGCGCCTTGGGACAGCAGAGACACTGCAGTGAGGGTCCCTGGGGATGTACTAAAGGCCAGGAGGGAGGGGAGGGTGTTTGTAGTGCTTGGTAAAGCTAAATGCAAGGTCTGTGAAGTTGTAGAGGGGGCAGTCTGAGCCTAGTCTTAAACCTGAGGCTAAGCAATTAGCTGCCAGTTATACAGGCATTAAGTGATCCTTATACTGTAAAAGCAGGGATCTGTTTATGGACACAGAGCCTCAGTCCCTCTGTTGTATCTGCTTCCCCTCTATGAATTACAGTTTTCCACTAAGTCTTAGAGAACCCTGGGAGCTCTGAACCTGCAAAACCACTGCAGTGGTTGGAGATGCTGTGGTGTCTGCACTGGCTGAATTAACTGTATTTAGCAGAAGAGCCAGAGGGTGCAGAGTTATTACACAGAATCCCACAGCAAAAACCTTCCGAAAATGCCACATGCCATACCCAACCTTGACATCTCTTCACCACTGAAGTGCAGTGAGGCTTTTCCATGCTATTCTCACTTGGAAAGAAGTTGCTCAGCGCGTGAGGTGGACACAGCTGCCCTGGTAGGAGATCAGGCTGCTGCCATGGTCCTGCCTGTTTCCTCACGCAGCCAGGAAGCTGGGGCTCAGCAGTTTGGGGCACAGCAATTCCAGCCAACAGGACCCATTCCCACATTTTGGAGAACACAGACCCAGCAGGGAAGCTCCATGCCTGGTGCAGACTCTGTCACCAGCGTTAACAACGCTTGTTCCATATGTAGCCACTACAAGACCGGGCTCCCAACAGAACAACTCCATCTTCAGCTTCTGGTGTGGATCTAAGCTCTAGTGCATGGGGGTCATGAGCAATAGCGAGGCCTTTAAGGCATGCACACAGGTCTAAAAATACGCTGTAACCCTGATAACACCATTTCGGAGCCCTCCTCCTTTGATGTGCAGCCCCTTGTGCATGTTCCCAGGCAAGAGCCAGTGGAAAATTTGCTGCAATTCCAACTGGAAGTTGTCAGGGAGTTGGTGGAAACCCCCTGACCTCAAGTGCTGCCTTCAGCCCTGTGGGATTTTTTCCCCTCCTCATGCTGTGGCTCTCCCAGCAGGAAACCTCACAGCAGAGCCCCAGAGAGCACAGAAATCCCGGTGCTGCCGTCTCTGTGCTCGACCAGGCCCCCTCTGCAGTGAACCATCTCACACTGTAAATATTTTAAAAGCCCAGCAGGGCTGCTGAGTGTGTTTTGCTGTTGTTATGGATCCGGCCCCAGCAGGAGAGGGCTAATAATAGCCACCGTACCCTGGAATGAAAGGGCAAGGGGCACTGCACAATGCGGAGAGCTTGAAGGCAGGCTGTACAACTTCATGCCTTGGTCCCTGCAGGCTGGCAGTGAAGGGGAGAGAAGTGGGATGCAATGCATGAGCAGAAGAGGGGGTCACATCCCTGTTCAATGGCAGAACTTTGACATTTTACCCCAGAAACACAGCAAGGATTAGCTTGGATTCGTGTCTTTATGACTGCAGAATTTGGGGGGGCAAAGAACAGCGTTAGAGCCTCCAGTGTGACAGGAAGAAAATGGGAAAGCATGTCCCCGGCCAGGCGGTGGGACAGAGGAGCCAAGAAGGACAATAGCACCCTGGCCTGTATCAGCACCAGTGTGGCAGCAGGACTGGGGCAGTGATTGTCCCCCTGCACTGGGCACTGGTGAGGCTGCACCGTGAATCCTGTGCTCAGTTCTGGGCCCCTCACTACGAGAGAGTAGGAGTAGCACTGAGTGCTGGAGCGGGTGCAGAGAAGGGCACTGGAGCTGGTGCAGGGGCTGGAGCACAGTGTGATGGGGAACGGCTGAGGGACCTGGGGGGTTCAGATGGAGAAGAGAAGGCTCAGGGGGGACCTGATGGCTCCCTACAGCTGCCTGACAGGAGGATGGAGCTGAGCTCTGCTCCCAAGGAACAAGGGGTGGGACAAGAGGAAACGGCCTCAAGCTGTGTCAGGGCAGGTTTAGATGGAGCTGAAGAACAATTCCTTCCCCAAAGGGTGCTCAGGCATTGGAACAGGCTGCCCAGGAAAGAGGTGGAGTCACCGCCATGGAGGGGTTCAAAAGCCGTGTAGACGAGGCCCTCAGTGCCATGAGTAGTGGTGGCCTTGGCAGTGCTGGGGCAGAGGTTGGGCTGGGTGAGCTTACAGCTCTGTTCCGTCCTGGCTGAGCCTATGGTTCTGTACTTACATGATTCTATGGTTCCATGGCCTCCAGGCACACCCCGCAGCGGTTGGTCCCAGCGGCCTCCGGCGCCGGGCAGGCGCAGGGCCGCAGCCGGGCAGCAGCAGCCGGGCAGGCGCAGGGCCGCAGCCGGGCAGCAGCAGCCGGGCAGCAGCAGCCGGGGTGTGTGCTGGGCCTCCTGCCCTGGGACGAGGGTGCCCTTGGGATCTGCTGTGGCCACAGCAGTGGCCAAGGCGCAGGTCCCCTCCTTGGGCGGGTGTCCCAGCGGAGCAGCAGCCCCGGCTCAGCCCTCAGGGGCAGGGAGGCCTCTAAAGGAAGGCAGGGAGGTGACTCGGGCTTAGTTAAGCCGGGAAGCCATTGCTGTGTTTAACCTCGGAACCTTCCTTAGAGCAGCCCAGGTGCGCTGTGCCACGCATGAGCAGGGGGCTAACCTGCCTTATGCCTAAATGTGTGACAGACGCCACGTGCGGATGGACGAGGCTTCCTCTTACGTAAAGACCCCTTGCAGTGACTGCAAAGGCGAGTTAGGTAAAGAGGAAAGCGAGAGGTAAGAGAAGCAGAGCACAAAGCAGCAAAGCAGGCGGTGGAGGGGGAGCTGGCTGGATTCAGCACAGCCTGCTGATAGCCACCATCGATAGAGTCCAAAAATAGCCCTTCCTAGCCATAAAAAGCTTACAGTTTAACCTAGACAAGGGACAGATGTAGCATCGTGCAAAGGGTTTCCTTGAAACTGGAATCTGGGGCTGGGTGTGACTGTAACCTCCATCCGATCCCCTGGAGTCAGACCCTGGCTGCTGGCTTGGGTCACAGGGCTTGCGTTTGCCCTGCAGGCGCTCGGCCCTGTGCTGAGTTTAACCTGTCCATGGTGTTTCCAGGTCGTTTGTATTGTTCCAGGCCACTCTTGTATTATTTGCAGTAACTTTGCTTGTAGTCCCCGGGATCTGTGCTGTGGAGAAGCAGGCAAGGTGGGAAACGGGAATTAAATGCTGGCTTGTCAGTGGGTCTGAGAGGGGCACAGGTTATTTCGGGGGGGCACAGGAGCAGAGGCAGCTCTGGGGATGTCCGATGGCTGTGGCAGCTTGCAAGGGGCTTCCTTGCTTGTGGCCAGCTGCCCTTGACAGGCAGCACCGGAGGGGCACCCCCTCCCTACAAGCAGCACAGAAAAGCTTTTGGAGGAATGTGTGGCAGGCAGCAGGTCCCAGCCCTGTGCCAATGGCCTTTGTCACCATGCCATGCATCCCCTGCCCCGTCCCCGCGGGCTGGCACGCTGCACCAAGGGCACAGGGACTGTTTCTGTTGCCGTCAACAGCAAGGAGGAAAGGGAGGCAGGAAATGACCCTCTGGGGACAAGCTGAATCATCTCTTTGAAGTGCCCTGGAAACCTTTGTGCAGTGTGTTTGTGAGCTTGCGGGCTTATTCTCACAGCCTGGCAAGAGCCAGCACATCATTCCCTCCTGCTGGCCCAAAGGAGCATGAAAATCAAAGGTGGGGAGCCACTGGGTGATGCATCCCCCTTCGCACCTCCTGCCACCACTAAATGACTGCCCATGGTGACGCAGTTTCAGGTCTATGTGGGCAACAGGGAAGGTGATTCCTTTCTTGTTCCTGGCAGATGTTAAAAGATGTTTCCACTGACTAAAAACCCCACTGAACCGCTCTTCACTTGCCTGGAAATGTGGAAATGTTCTGTGCAAAGTGAGGTTTTTCTATCAAAAATTGAGGCGACTGCTCCCATCACCTCCTCAGTCCAACAGCTTCCTGGAAGCAGAGCCTGGAGTGTCCTTGCCAGCAGGAAGGGATCTGCCTTAAAGGCTTTTGAGAGCCGCCACCTTGAAAACCCTGAAGGAACTGCACACATTTGTAAGCTTTGCTCATAAATCCGCCCCTCTCCAGCTCTTTCCATGGAGAACCAAAGGCAGGAACCTTCCCAGCCATGGAAATAAATAAATCACACACGCCATCTCCTGGCCACCGAGTTTGGAACCCAAACCTGCCCGAGTAGGATCTGCTTCTGCACACTTGGTTCCTATTTTTAATCACGATGCCATCCTTTGTCCATGTGATGGGGCATTTAGTCACTTGGCACAATGCTCCTGCAGCCGAACACATCTACTGCTGGCAGCTACATCAAGGGATGCTGGGAAAATGCTGTATCCCAAGGGGGTTGGTCAGCTCCTGCTTCCCAGTTTATGGTGCCTATCATATGAACTAGGTGGTCTAGCCCCCAGAACAGGGCATATCAGCTCTGTTTTGACATCACGGATGTGGAGATGGATCCAGGCTTTTGTGGACAGCTCTTAGGGAAGCCTTCCAAGTCCGTATGACAACTCTTTAGCAGCTACAGAAGGTCTGGGCTCCTGTGAGCTGCGAGGGGGACTTGTCTGGGAATGATGGAAAAGGTACTTTGCTCACTGAGATCAGCGAGCCTGCTGCATCCAGAGCAGACACCTCATCCTGGGAAAGGCACAGCTGGAAAGGATGGAGGGAAAATGCAGAACAGCAACAGCTGGGATCTCTTCCTGGGGCAAGGGATGCAGTTTTTACCCATTTAACAGGGTAAATGGATGCCAAGCCCTGGGAGGAGATTTGCTGGGCTTTGAGAAGCAGGTTCCCCTGAGAGGCCTGGGTGGACCAAGCTCCAGGTCGCACCAGTGAGCTGCTGCCAGGTGCTCCAAGAGCGGAGTTCCTCAGGCTATGGAAATATCACACTGGGTTTATGCAGGTTTGAGGTTACTGCACCCTGCTCAGCCTCAGAAATGGGGGGAATTTAACCTCTTTTATCCTGGCTATTGCATCTTCACCAGCATTTTCTTTCTACTGCCGTAACATTGGAGTTTATAGAGTGAGGAGTGTGATTCTTGCCCAGGCTCGTGGTCTGCCAGCAGATTTCCCTGGTAGGAAGATCAATATTAAGCAGGATTTGTACAGGAGACTGAGCAAGTTTCTCAGTGGGTCATTAACCCCATGACACAAAAGCAAGTCAATGACAAGAAGTTGTTTTTTTCATTACACACAAGCATTAGTTAGAAACTGGGACCTCCTTCAAGTACTGACAGCATCAGCAGGGCTAAGGCATTTTTTACAGTGAGCAGAATTGCAGATAAGGCTAAGATTAATCTCTTATTTCCATGTAGGAAAACAAGCTAAGTGCCAAGCTGAGTAAACAGGAGCAGGAACCAAGAGCCTCAGGTTGCCAGTGCAGAGGCAGCGTGTGCTCACTAGGTCTGTGCCTGGGGCCAAGCAGCCTGCAACACATTCCCAAGCTGCTGAGGTCCCTGGGCTCTGCGTGCTGGCAAGTTAAACCACCAGCTAAAGCGAAAAACCAACAACTTAAGGATTGAACTAAGAGCTGGCTCGCAGCAGAGCTCACGTGTGACAAGTGGCCGCTCCGAGCCTTTCTTTGTGCTCTGTGCTTGGCACAGACGCAAGGTTGGAGTGAAGGGATCCAAAGATCTCACAGAAGGGCTGATTTTCGCATGTTAAAGTGCTTATCTGAAAGCACTACAGCCCAGCACTTTCTCAGTGACATCCAACAACCAGTGGAGGCCAGTACTGATCCAAAGCCCTGTATTGAGAAAATACTCCCCTGCTCTCCAAGCTTTCCACTGCATATTCATCAGGGCCCTGACCATTTCCCATTACAAATTCAGGCTGGCTCGTCACCCCATCCCCCCATGCAGTAAGCCAAGCTGGCCTCTGTTCAAAGATCCTGTGGCATTTTGAGGAGAAAGGAGGGCTTTTTCTGCAATGGTTTTGCTGTAGGAAAAAGCTGCTAGCCAGCGACCTTGCAGCTCTTAAAGAAGGCCAGGAACTCAGAAGGAGAGGCAGATGCCTTGTCTGCCTTGCTTTGCAATGGGAAGGTAGAACAAGGGCCAGTAAAGGCAGCTTGGACAGATCCTTCTTGTCTATCTGCCCTCACTCAACACGGTGTGTCACCCAGCACCATGGGTCACCCCACACGCTGCCCCACGTGATGGGTTTGATATCTGAGATTTTGGTAGCTGCTGTTAGAGGAACCGGAGCAGAGTTACAGGGACTATTTTTTCATGCAGTAACTTAACTCCACAGAGTAACCTAACCTGGAGGGAGCCATGAGATGAGGCTTGCTGAGCATCCTTGACCTCACAGCTGTGTTTTCTCCTCAGCAATGCAATGGAGGTAGAGTCCAGCATGTACACTGACTTCATTTCCTGCGATCGGGCCGGTCGGAGGAACGCTGTCCATGACATCCACCAAGATGCAAGCACTGTCAGCGTGCGCAAGCTGACTGAGGACCTCAGTGACCTCGGCGTTGAAGGAGCAGGTGAGCTGCTGCAGACACCAGTAAGCCCCGCTCCTAGCACACAGGCTGGAAGGGCAAGGCATGAAATGGCAGCGCAGCTGAATAGTGCTGTCACTGGGAGCATGAAACAGATGCTCAAGAGGAACATCCCATTCCTCTGCATCACAGTGCCTTCATGCTTGGTGGGAGACTCATGGGGCTGAGGGCTCTCAGAGTAAATGGGATGGTCCCAGGGTTTCTGGCACGTGAGCACTGCATGCTCCAGCCAAGGCCCTTTGCTCGGTTGGTTTGTAGAGGCACTGATGCTTAAACAAGACAGGGACTGACCAAGAGCCTTCCCAGGGCAAATTACACATCAGGTATATAAAAAGGCTTTATAAAAATCAAATGTGGGGCAAGTTGTGGTTTGCTTTCTCTTTGTTGGTTGGTTTGGTTTGGTTTTGAATCATCCTTCAAATAGTTCCACAGTATTTTAAATAACAACAGAAACCATTTTAAACACCACCAGCCATCTCCAGATCTTCCCCTGTAATCCAAACATGGAAATGGTAGCAGCCTGCTCAGTATATGCCAGCCAGCTGACTACAGGAAGCATGAATCCTCTGCTCAGAGCACAAGCAAACCAGCCACTCTGATTCCACTAATAAGTAGCAAAACGTACAGCACCACTGCAACGGGCAGACTCAGGATTTGCTCTTGCTCTTTTACTCCTCCAGCCTACATCTATAACCATAAAAACACTATAAAACACATTTTCCCAGCTGTACCTCTTTCAACATGCCCATACTAGCATTTGTCCATCCACCCATATGCAGTAAGCACCAATTGGAGCTCTTCTAACAATGAGCAACTGAGGTAGCTGCCAGGCTGTCTGGCAGACATTCCTGGAGCACTTGCAAGTTGTCCTTACAGGCTAGACAAGGAAAACATATCCCTGCCCCAAAGCTCCCTCCCAGCATCACCAGATGTGTTGGGAAGTGTTTGTACTCCAGCAACATGAAGGGGGAACCAATACTCTAAGCATCTGGCCACAGAAGGGTAGCGATAGATCTTCAGGTGGCAATAATAAGGTGGCGAATAAGATTAGCTATAGCAATTACTGATCACTTGTGTCTTCAGCAGAGTGTAACAGTGCTTTCTTCCCAATGCCTTCTGCAGAAAGCCAAAGTGATGCCACTTCTTCTGAGAACGATCCAGGAGCAAGACCAGAGGGGCAAGAAAACAGCCCTTCCCCATGACAATGTACAGGGGGTGGGATGGGCAGGAGGAGGGCCATCTTAAACTAGTATTTGCTATTGAATCTGCGGACAAAAGCCAACCTGGAACAGCAAGTTGTCAAATGTCTCTGCTGCAACCGTTTTTGTTTAGAGCTACATGATGCTGTAAAAGGACTGGCACCTCCAAAAGACTTCTGCTCCTATCCCTGATGATTTAGAGCAACACTGCCGTGGTTATAGTGGTATGAGCCATTCTCAAGTTGCCTTAGCTGCAATTTTCCCCTAGGGGAAAAAATGATTTCAGTAATAATAAACACATCAGACTTTCCTGTCCAAGGTACCTTTCTCCTTTGCAAATTTAGATTATTATTTATTCTGTTTCCATAGAGTAGAAGTGTAGATTATTGGTTTTTCTAAGCCTCATCTGTAACTTAGACCTGTCTTGGCCAATGGACTGTCCATGCGGCCTCTTGTCAGGGTGGGCCGTGGGGAAGGGACCTGGCCAGTCCCGCTGTCTTCAAGTCAAGTACCACTCACCTGTGCTGCTGCCACTTAGCATCAGGAAAGGACCAAAGCACAGCTCTGTGTGGATGAGCTCCACCTACAGACCCAGCAGCACCAGCCACAGGCATCTTTTCCTTTGGGTTTTAGCATTTTGAGATATTGTTAAGGGGAGGGGAGAAACATTTTGCTGGTTTGACTGTTGAAATTCAGGCTTAACTTTGCAAACTGTTAGCTGAGATGATCTCTGGTAGGATCTCACACCATTCTCTCTTTTAGGAGACACGTTTTGTGTTAAAGATGGTTTGATAAAGCTATATAAGTTGTTGGAATAAATAACACAGCCTTCAAGTACTGAAGGTGGGTTTTTTTCTGCTGGGATGTTTCCTTTTCCTTTATTTTGCCTTGTAGCTGATTGAGCTGCAGCTCAGGGTGGTTACACCAGCTTCGCCTCATAAGGAGATACGGAGCTGTGTTACAAGCCTCTTCTCTTTGGGTCTGTGAAACCCCGTGGGTGTGCAGCACCCAGATGGAAGCAGATGCCATTGGGCACAGAAAATCGTAAAAGTCTGCCCTCACATTCCCTACTTGCTGCCAGGCAGCACCTTTCCTATGGGTGCCTCCACATTACTACTGCAGAAAGTCAAGCAAAGGCTGGCTGAGGACTTGGCCAACTGGTCCAGATACCAGCAGAAGAGGTGCCAGTGGGAAGAGGTGTCTTCACTCAATGTTTCACCCAGCTCCAGCAAAGCCAATCCTGCCGAAGCTGTGGGATACAACTATAGCCTGGCTGGGCTCTATGGCCAAACACAGGAACATGGCAAAGCCGGCCTGAGAAATGCTTTCCACTGGTGACACAAGGACAAGCATCACCCTGACAGTCTCAGGCAGAACTGAATGTTACGAGTTTGGGATTTATCAGAGAAAACAAGGCCATAAATAAGCAGAGAAGCGGCCGCTGGACAGAAAGAGAATTGTCTGTGGGCCTCCAGGAAGTGATGGCCACAGGGCTAGCACAGAGCTGCCCGTGGCTCCAGCCCCCACAGGAAACAAGGATTTGGCAGCCAGGTAGTGGCTGCATCTGCTGCTTCGGCAGCTGCAAACCAGCTTGGCTGCCGGAGCTGCCTGGATACTATTGCAGCTCTATGCCCGGACAGTGGCCAAGAGCCTGCTCCCATCTCCCCACACTCAGGGGCAAAACAGCAGGTAGCTCCTGTGCTTGGCTGACCACACAGTCGGGTCTTTAAGCCCCATTTCCAGCTCTCCTCACTGCCACGGAACAGTGTTTTGGGCTCAGACTGACGCACACAGAGAAAGCTAAAAGGCGGTGCAGAGGGACTGTGCACCAGGCAAGACCTCCAGCAGTCAAATGTGGGCTAATCTTAGCTCTCCTGGTCACAAAATATCTGTTCCAGAATTATATTAGGCAGGTGATTAGCCTGTTGGCCAGCTACCCTCAAAGGACAGGCAAGAGGCATCAGGTTCCCCCTGCAAGTGAAAGAGCCAGCCCTGCCGCCACCGATTGTGCTCTAAGACCAAGAGCACTGGCTTAATCCAGCCACATCCTCACTTGCAATGTTGTTGAGCACACAGATGCTCCCAGCCTTTCATTTCATTGAAAACAGGGGCATGCCAGATCCCCCAAAACTGCAACTGAGCACCAAATGATCATAAATTCTTTCAGCAAACACTCTGGGCCAGTGCAGTCCAACAGCCAGGCAGCCAAGGCTGCACCACTTCTGGCTCTTGGCATCAACTGACACTGTAAAACTTGGGTGACAGGGAAAAAAGATTGTAAACTACTTTTGATATAGAAAAAAAGAGAGCACCCAGAAAAAGTGAGAGCACACAGTGATGGCACTGCCACCACAAAGTGACACATATCCCTTTGATCACCAAAAGGAAAAAGGACCCGTGAGGTTAGAACAACCTGCATCCATAAATCCAGCTTGCCCAGAGTGAGGGAGCAGGCGTACCTTTCCTCTGGCTGTCAAAGTGCTCTGACCTGCCAACAGGAGAAGGCAGGGGTCAGGCTGCCAAAACCCCATCACACCTACGGATTGACTCTCAAGCTTTAGCAGGGGTAAGTTGGCTCACGTTGTGGACCGCAGCTCCTAACAGCCACCCTTGAACAGAAAGACAAGAGAGTTTATCTTTTAATAGAAATCTGTTATTTTATTAAACAGGATTAACAATCAACTGTCCAGAATCCAAACAAACAACTTATCTTCAGAAACAAATTTTGGAGAAAAATTACCAAAAAAGCTTGGTTCTTACCGCAATCATGTACTTAAAAGTGATGCTTTATTATTTGCTTTATAAAAGTAAGAAATTCACTCTCTCATACCCATCTATCTAGCTATATATGTGTATATATATATGTACCATGTACTTCAGAGATGAGCATTTTACTCAGAAGACAAATATGGAAGCCCAGAAAGAAGAGAGATACTCCCAGCACGTGGTCACTGCTGGCTGAGACTGGACCAGCCTCACACACTGCCCATGGTAATGGTGACCACGGCCCCTTGTCAAAGGCAACTTTTTGGTACAGTATCTTTGGGGTAAGCATCTTGGCAGATACCTGGGATGCTAAGCACACCACATGCTCATGTAAGGAAAGGATGGTCTCTTCTCTGGGTGCACAGCTCTATTGCAGGTTAAGTAAAAACACTGTAATGCACCAAAGTAACTTCGGAATTTTGGTGAATGTCTCTGTATAAGTTCTCCACCAAACAGAAGATCTGACTTCTAGCCAGTGTTGTGGTTGAGTGAGAGAAGCATTTCAGGTGGGACCCAAGTCAACATGTAACAATGGGCCCTAGCTTATTAACTTACTTATTCAGTTTTAATAGTGCCTAAAGATTGTCAAGTCAGGAAGAGGGCAAAGTGGTTAAAACAGGCAATCAATCACTCAATCAATCATGGTTTTCTCAAGTCCTAAACAAAGATAGAGGAAGAGCAAACTGCAGTTCACAGGAATCCTCCAGGATGCGTACGAAACTGGGAAAAACCCCAGAAGGCAGATTTTGGCCCAAAATGCTAAAAATATGTTCCAGCTTCCTATGCATGTGAGCCCATGGTCATGGCCAGCTGTGAGCACACAGCCCAAGGTGTGTACTTCTACAGCAGTGACAATGGGAGGCCTGAGACACGAGTCCTTAACCAGAAAAGATGCCAAAAACCTGTGGGGATTTTTAATGCCCTTCAGACCTGTGCATGGGCAGGAGCACCAGCGTCCAGCTTGTTCCAGTCCTGTTAGTACAAGACTAACCCTGGGTAAATATAGCTGTGGCCAAACCCTCCTGCCCACCCGGATGAGAATAAAGCCTCTTGTTTCTGAAGTGCCTGCGTGCTCCCTGTCAGCAATAACACAGCTTTTTCCTAGAAAGGTGAAGATTAACTTAGGCCACAGCCACAGTTAAAGGTGGTTATTTCTGCACTGCAGACAAGGGCTAGGCAGGTCAGTGGCGCAGGACAGATAAAGCAGGGGAAGAGGAGGAAAAAAAACCATGGGAGGTTCTTCTGTTTGCATTTGCAGTAAAGAAACACTGGCAGATGAAGAAGGGTGTCAGGCCAAGAGGCAGTTTCAGTTTGTTTGCCCACCAGCAAGATAGAAAACTGGTTATCCACTGGGGAGAGGGTTTATGGGGGTATAGGTAGGTGTATGTGATAGCCTCATTCTGTTTAGCACTGTAGGGGTTAACACAGGGCTGCCAGGAATAGAGACCAACCCTGGGCACCTTTTCCAGGTGCTTCCACTAGCACAGAGGAGTTAAGCACGCATGAGGAAGGGCCACCACTCCATGCTGGCTCACAGGGATAGGTCACGATGCATTAGGGACCATCCCATAGGCTTCATACAGCTTGTTGAGCAGCTCCTGCTTTTCCTTCTCAGGTAAGAAGCTGGACTGAGCTGCGTTGATGTTCTGGGGAGGCAGAGGGGCAACACAAGGGAGACATTAAGATACATCAGATACTAACACATGGTTGTGCACATCCCAACATCTGGCTCTAAGCAGCAACAGGTGAGGGAGAGTGTAAAGTTTCCACTCCAACATTCATTTCCAGAGCCTCATTTTACAAGGCAACTGCTCTGGCCCATCACTTGCAGCAAATCCCAGGGGAACAAGACAGGTGCAAAGCAAAGGCCTTTAAATACTTGGGAGCGTTTAGGATATGTACTTTAGACCTTCTCCTACACTCCCAGCTCCTGTTTGGACAAAAGCCTCTGCCAAAGGCTGATGTGCTGCCTCTGGGACACAGCCTGGCTGTGCAATTTAACCTGCTCATCTGACCTGTGCAGGGATACTCTGGCTTTTGCAAGAGCAGGAGGACAGCGGCAGCAGAACAGCTGTGGATCCAGCATCCCAGAGCTGTCCTGGTTCCTCCTTCCAAACCAAGAGAGTGATGTCTGTAGGAGAAAGGGACTCATTTCTCCCACCAGAGCTGAAAGCTGAACTGATGCTCTCTTGTAAAGTGCATCCTGCACTTCCTAATCTAATAAAGTATCTTGGGAGTGATGTAGGTGGAAGTGCTGAGCAAACCAGGAAAGGTTCACTTGGTAACCAGGTAAGTCAAACAGTTATCCCGTCTTTCTGTTTTGGGTGAATAGAAAACCAAGGACATAATCAAGACTCTGTTTCTTTGTTACACATACAAAAACTGCAAGCACTTCCATACCTACTGAATATTGCTCATTTCAGAGGCAGGCTTTGAAATAAGCTACCTGCAATTCCAAATCCAGAGGAAAAAAAAGCACACAAACAGGCACCTTCCTTCCTTACTGCCAAGACCTGCTGTGAGGACATCAGTGGACAATTTCCACTGTGACCTGTTCCCCATGAAGCCCAAAGCCTAACCCTTTATCACATAAAAAAACACAGTGGATGGTGCTGGCCTGCACTAGGACATCAGCAGAGCATCCAGACAAGGCTGACTTACTACTCTCTTGAACTCCTCTTCAGTGAAGCCCATGTAGTCCTTCATTATGCTGTAATCCTTGTAAATGTTGGAGTTAAAGATGAGGGGGTCATCCGTGTTTATGGAATAATTAGCACGATCCTTCCTAAACCTGCAATGAAATTGAGCTGAACTGGTGGGTAAAACACTGGATACAGCACTGCCCCATGCATTTCTCAGGGTAAAATGCAGTAACAGAGACCTCACAGCTCTCCCTGTAGCTTGCACTGCTGGACACAAACACAGAGCTTGGCTGGTCTCACCACCCCTCTTGCACTAACCTGCTTCTCTGGTGTAGCAAGGAGTGGGGCATCTCTTAACTAAAGGTTCAGCAACCTCAACCCTCACCCACAAACCAGGCCTAGTGGCCAGTGTGCAGCATCTCATGCTCCATAGGTCCGAGCAGGGGCAGGAGGGACAGGACAGAGCCCCACAGCCCCTTCAACTGCACCGGGTCCCTCTATGCCAAAGGACGAGGGGTACCATGTTCTCCTAAGCAGTTAGATGTGTGTTACCTTTGTAAAGCAGTAAAACAGCTATAACCAACCCCAGTCCTGGTTATTTAAGATTGCACATCATTGAGAAGTCTTACTGTGCTACCGGGTGTTTCCCAAAGTCCGGAAGACATGCACCAGTGAGATAACTGGACCAAGGACAGACCTGTTTGGGGGAATTAAATGTGAAAACTAGAATCAGCCACGCAGATCTGAACCCCAGCTGTGTACGCAGATAGCTAAGCATGCTGGTAAAGCCAGATACAGGTTTAGAGCTTGTTCATAGCTACCCCTCAGCACTACTCTAATGGACCGGTGCACATCCCAGGACACAGATTCAAAGAGCCCACAGCCCGTGCAACAGCACAGAAGCTGATGGGATATTTCCCATGGCCAGTCAGCCATCAGCTGTGTGTCAACCACAAAGAAACCACTGACTAAAGTATATAGATATATTCCATGTATTAGTGGATACACCCATTATGGAGAAAAGCCAAGGAAATCTGTCTATGCACAGTAACTCCCAGGAACTTCCACCCTCCAACCAGACAGACTCCAGTAACAGCAGCCTGATTTGTGGGAGGAGGAGCCTGCAGGCTTGAGATACATAAATTAGTGAATGAACCCTCCAAAATGTAACCTCAGCCAGACCAGGATCCATTTCTCCCTGCTCCGTGTCTCCTGCAGGCTGCTGGGGCATCAGTGTGAAGATCCCAGCCAGCCGTCCCCACCATTTTTGTTGAGGAGCTTTGGGCATCTGGGTTCAATGGCAATGTCACCATACACATGGTGAGCACTCGGGTGTCAGGTCGTGCTCCTGGCTGTAGCCCACATTCCCAACAGACATCCTTACCTCAAAATGCATCTTTGCTCTCAACAGCTCCTTGTAGAGCTCAGGATCATCCAGGACACGGTAGCCATGGCCAATGCGCTCAGCCTTCAGGAGATAAACTGCCTGGAGAGCACAGGAAAACCACGCACAGCCTCCAAGCACCAGCTCTGCTCCTCCCTGCCTGGAGATCCCTGCCCACCACAGGTACAGCCCATACCACTGAGCCAGCATCAGGAGGTTCTGCTCTGAGCTGCTGGGGCCAGATCTCTGCCTGCCCCTGATGTTCGCTCTGCTATGAATATGGAGAGGAGTTGTGCTCCTCTGTCCCTGGTGCTTGGGATGCCAGGGCACTTCCCACCTCTGCCCCTCTCTCTGCCCCAGGCCAAGAGCTCCTCATACCTCTTTGATCATGGCAGGCGGGCCGGCCTCCCCAGCATGGACAGTGCGGTGAATCCCACATCTTTCAGCTTCCTGCAGAGCAAAGGAGGACGCACTCTTGTCCCATCACCCACAGCAAGGTCAGCAAGTCCCTGGGCTGGCACCACTCACAGCACATAGCAAGCAATAGGGGTCTGTGCAAAGAGCCCCCAGATCATAAGCCCTGCGCCCTGAGAAGTGCACACGCTCTGCTATAGCACAGGCTGCAAGAGAAGAGCTCAGTAATGGCAGACATAGAGAAACTTAGAAAGCCTGGTTACCTTCCCCTGGAGCCCAGCCAGAGTCCTCAGGGTCTTTTAATACCAGATGAGCTCACCGCTGCCTCCTCTCCAGGCAGCAGCAAGCTTGAAGCAATCCCTCCTCCACCCCCTTGCCCTTCTGCATGAACCTTGCAGCAGTTCCTGCCTTTGGAACGTCTACCTCTCTGGCTGGCTGCAGCCAAGTGCGAGAACTGAAAAGCCCCCAAGGCAAGGGTGAAGGGATGCTCAGACACCAGCACCTCCCTCTTGCAAGTGGCTGGGGACAGAGGCAGCCCAGCCAGGAGGGGAGTCTGCAAGCCCCATCTTGCAGCAGACATCTAGGCTCAGTGAAGGCCACGCCAGGCTCTGCCTGAGGCATCTACTGAAGAGCTCCATGTACAACGACCTGAAAGGCACTCTGTGCTCTCCACATTTAAGAGAATGTTGATTTTTCCCAAAAAGCTAATTTTTGACACTTTTAAATGAGGAAGTCTTTCTGGCGGAAGTACCGGACTAAGAGAGACAGACTCGCACCAGCCCAGAGATTTTCCACTTGTTTCTACACAGGATGAAGAGAAACCAGAAACTCTCACCCCTACGCTCCCAAGACATCCCTAACTATTCCAATAGGAGCCAAGGATACAAGCAGAGGGGTCAGGAAGAGCACATGCTTCGGTACCCTTCCCCACTAACCCTCCTGGTCGCTGAAGCCTAAGCTCCTCCACTTAGGAGAGAGCTCTAACATCCATCCATCATATCTTCCCTGGAGTGCTTTAATCCCTTTTTCAACCCATTTGTTCGAGGACACAGTGCTTCCCTTGGCTTCTTCTCCAAGGATCTCTGTTTCCTTGTACATGGTGGTCCTAGAATCCTTGGCTCTATGCTTCCCCAAGAAAGCCCTGTGTCATTTCAGACCTGAGCGCTGCTTGCAAACTGCCTTTTTGGCAGCGATGGTGCACAACCTCCTCTTCCACTGATGCAGGGGATCAACAACCCCAAAATCCCACTGGCAAAAGGAGCAAGGCAGGAAGCTTTCCCTTCGAGCCGCTGCAAAGCACTGAGGTCCAGTGAGAGTCTCAGACCAGGCTCCTGAAGCCATTCCAGTGCTTGCGTTTGAGATGATCAGATAAAAGCACTTCAGACATGCAGCTTCTCTGCTCTGGCTGATTTCTGCCAGACTGGAAAGGCAAGTCTCTTCCAGCCTTGGCTGTGGCCCCAGGAGCAGACCCCAGCCGCGGGGCAGCGTGCCGATCTGCAGCCCTAAGGCCATGTTTAAGCAATGATGGCTGCCATTAATCATTTAAGAAATACAAACAAATACTTCTGCTGTTTAACGGAATGTTTTCGATAGCTGCAATGCAGTTTTAAGCTGTCCCAGCTGCATGCAGTTGGAATAACGCACTGAGTGTCCCCTCACACACATTCCCTCAATGTCTTGCTTTTCGTACAATTTCTTTTCAGCGCCTTATTTAACAAACCTCATAAGCCTTCTTATGCTCAGAGGAATCCTCCACTTTCAGAGACTCATCCCCAGCCAGGTCAATGGCCACCACAGAGTTGTTTTGATACTTCTTGCAGAGCTCCACCACCTCTGGAGACCAGCCTGGAAGAGACAGCACCCGGGTTCAGCAGAAAGCATTCATCAGGGTCACACCTCCAGCATTCTCCTGAACAGATCTCGGACCTATAGCTGTAAGGGTAGGGCTATTTTCTTTTTGGTGCTCATAAAGGATGCTAAAAACTACTAGAAGGTTCTGTCATCTTCAGTCACATAAAAGCTGCCAACTCAGTCCTTTGCCAATGAAAGGGAAATAAAAATCATTTACCAGACATAAAACTGCTCCCAGCTCTAAACTGCTCTCATCATGTTTTGTTGCTCACTTTGTTTCTGTTTTATCTCTTCCCCTTCTCAACCTCCAACCATGGTGGGGATGGCTGCAAGCCCAAGGGAAGCTGAACCACACAGCCCAGGTGCTGTAACATGGTGCATGGAAGAAATCCTTCAACTCGCTCCTAAGCTTTCACCCCATCCCAGGCTGGGCAAAGGGAGAACCAGCCTTTCGGATGTGTTGTGTCACTGAGGAGTTCAGGCTGGGAGAGATCTCTGGGGTCCCTGTAAGAGTCAGCCCTGTCCTGATGCAGAGCATCCTCAACTCCTCCAGACAAGAGGATGGATACTACTCCTGGTGCAAAAGAGCTGGTCAGCATCCTGTAAGACCGACTTTTAACATTCACAGAGGTTTATCTTATGGCATCAGTGAGAAAGAGAGCAACACGTGGCCAACAACTACTTTCGGAGTTATCTCTGATCAGGACAGATAACCTCTGAGAAAGTACACGCATTTACCAGCTCATATAGCACTTACCTACCCTTAGCAAAAAGGCTAAGAAACAGAGATAAAGGGCAGTGTTAATTATTAACGGGCACCTGCTGTGTACATACAATCCCAAAATCATACCAACACATAAGAAAATGCGCAATTTCATCTTCATTTTTCATCAGTTTCCAACTCAGTGGGTTAGAGCCATTACTCTATTAACAAGTTTAACATGAGCTAGTCCTGGCTGGCATCTCTGCCTCTCTCTCAGCAGTTCATAAATTACAGGGTGGCTTCTCACTGTACAGCGCATCCTGAATGCGGCACTAAAGACATCACTTGCTCTGGGTAAGAGCTTGATGCAACCACTTACTGTGGCAATGGCTTCAACAGGCCCAAGGAGAGCTGCAGCCTCTGGGCAGGGAGCAAGGTATGAGCGGGAATCACACCTTCCCCAGGAGAGGACAGAAGAGCCCGTCTTTCAGATACTGGTTGTACCCAGAGACCCCCACTCTCACATCCCGCATTCCCCATAGTGAAAGGAGCAGATGACCCCCACCAAGGCAAAAACTACTCCTCAGCACTGGTCCCACACTGGACTCAGGGCCACAGCACTGGGGCTTTCCCTGCATTTCTGTGGGGACCTGAACCCAGGGGACGTCACCCCCCGCCACGCGTCAGGGAAGGGGAGCAGAGCAGCAGGGGAGCTGCAATACATTACTTGGCATATGGCGCATGCAGCATAGAATAGACCTGGCTTTGATGCGGAAATCCCTTTCTCCATCCTGAAGTCCCTGATTTACGAGGTTAACGACTTCATCTGGAGTGAGGTCTCCCCTGCAGCGAAGAAAAGCCATCAGCGTGAGGCCAGATACACACCAGGGAGGCAGGCAGGAGCCACAGGTCCAGTCCAGCATCCCTATGGGACATCCCATGCAAAATCCAGCCTGCCCAGGATCTCATTCACCTTAGCATCCAGAGGAGCCCAATGACACTGCCCAGAGCTGAATAGCACCTTTTACACGTATGTCATGCCCAGATTTACCACGTCAGGCACAAAAGCATGCAAAGATGATGAAAAGGTTTAGAAAAGCCTCAGGAAACCAGATGCCAACCCTGCCCAAACAGAGGAACCCACTCTGCCAGAGCATCCCATTAGGGTACACAAGGGCCTGCAGCCAGGCAGGGGCAAGCACAGGGTCTCAGTGCCCACTACAGCACATTTGCAAGGACCACAAAGCCCAGCGCCAATTTAATCAGAGGCACATATCACAGAGGAGATGACATGCAAAGAAGGGATCAGATCACCAGCCCCCTCCCACATGTCCGTCATCTCTACCAGCTCAAATTCACATTCTGCAGGCAGGCAATCCATATCTGAGCACTGCTTTCCCTCATACAGAGAACAGCTTCAGCCAGAAGCTTAAACACAGCTGCTCTGCACCAGCAGAATTTGGTGCACAAAGCAAGAGACATTAAAACATGGCAGCACATAGAGATATTGCAAGATGAAAAACCCTACTGATGGGAAAGAGAGGTGGAAACATGCCGGCATGGGAGGAGAGATGAGGTTTGGTTACACCAGACTCTGGCTGACCAGCACGCTTAGTGGGATCACTCACTTGGTCTGGCCCCAGGGGATGGGATCCACACTGCAGTTGGCCAGGAGGTGAGGGCTGTACCGGACCTCCACGTAGATGACACCTTCCTTTGCTTTCGTCTCCACAAGCTCGTAGGCAATCCTCCTCACCGCCTCACGGTCACCCCTGCAGGGACAGCAATGGGACCCATCACTGGGGCCCATCACCCTCGGCACACACTGGGGACACTTGGAGGTGATCTCCACGGCTGAGCAATGTCAGCCAAGGGGTTCTGCCATGGGATGAAGGTGGAGAAGCAAAAAAGCAGGGTACTTACGCAATGGCGGGCATGTAGTGATTAAACTTCTCTAGGAATTGGGTAAGCGTCAGTGGTGTTTTGTAGCTGACATGCTTCAGGAGGTCATCGACAGTGCTACCGGGGAGAGGAACCCCTCTTTTCCTGGAAATGAAGCCACCTGTTACTGATGGGGAACGCTATCACATTTTCAATCAGTCTGCTCCATACAGCAATCGCATACTGAGCTGGCAGCTTTAATCTCCATGTCTTCACCAAAAAGATACAGCACATGTTGTCCTTCCAAAATCTTCCAGCAGATACAGCCCTGAATCTCAGCAGGGAGGAAGGCAATCCAAAACACAGGCAAAGCACAAACAAATCGGAATACAAGCGCAGGCTGACCTGGCAGGAACACAGCCAGAGCACATTTTAAGCTTAAGAAGTTCGTCTAAAGGGGCTCTGGATTATTTATTTCTTGGCACCTCCCAGTCCTAGCAGCAGAATTGCCAAAATGCTTTAGAAAAGTTAATTTCCATGTATGCAGATTCAAAGGCTCGAAGTCATGGAGATGCTCCCATGCCCAGGATTGTGCACAAGTTTAATGCGAGCCGATTCCCAAGCCCAGCATCATGGTGGCATCATCTCTGATGGGTCTACCTCCAACAGAGGAGCAAATGGCAGTGCCAACAACTGCTCTCACCAAAAAGATGGTGATGGTAAAGCCGCCTAAACACTTCCAAGAGGGAAAAAGACATTTTTCCCTAGAGCACCTGGAGTCCTGGCTGGGTGAAGGTGTCCCTGGTGCAGTGACAGCCAGCCAAGGATGCCGCACGCTTCTTGGGCAGGCTTTGCCGCCTGCATCCCGTTGCCCTGCACACACCAACCTAAATTGGTTATAATAACTAGACATTTGTTTTTAATCCTCTTTCCTACCATGATGAATTACAGCCAATTGATGTGTCTTTGCTAATAAAGACACACTGACAGCTTTAGTGTCCTGATGCCAGCACCCATCCTCATGAGCAGCCTGCAGGGAAGCAGTCCGAGGGCACTGGGCTTAGTAAACATTGCTCATTCCCTGCTTGGGTAGAAAGGAAACCAGCCCCATGCTCAGCCTTCACACGCAACCTGCACAGTTTAACTTGCTGGCACTCGGCAGGGGTGCTCATCACTGCTAAGTTTTCCTCCCCATATTGTGTATGTGTACCATATGTGTATGTGTACCATATGTGTATGTGTACCCATATGTGTACCAACACATCTGCTCCAACCCACATCTTCCTCCATCTGCCCAGGGAAAGTTTCCTACAGCAAAGCCATTTCCTTGACCTCTTCCATGTGCTTCCCAAAGGATTGCCTCCACAAAGCTTGTGGTGACAGTGCTTTGGGATGACCCACAGTGTAGAGACACTGGAGTCAGGCTTTGGAAACTGCTGCTGCCCCATTCAACCTGCCAGGTAGCTGTAAGCCTTCCTACAGCAAAGCTGCCCCAGGGGAACGTGCTCTTGCCCACTGAAACCTCAGTGTCCTACTCAGAGCTACCTCCAGCCATGGCAGCGCCATGCACACTGTCCCACTGCAGAGAGGGCACCTCTCCTGGGACACCCAGTGCAATGAGGGGTCTGGCATAGCTCTAAACCCCTTGGCTGGGCAGGGGGGATGCAAAGCCTGACCCAGACCTATCAGAATTGGAGCCAAAGTTTCTAAAACCAGCTGAGTTCAGCCACTGCCCAGGGGCCTTGTGCATCCCAACAGCTCCAGGTTGTTTGTATGTGGTCAGCCACCAGCTGGCAAATGTATTTCCAGCTCTTTACCTTTAAAAATAGACCACAAGCAGTTTCCTGTGCCCAGGGTGAGGTTACTAAGGCAGTGCCCTAGAGTCTCCTGCACTGCCCCCCTGCTTTTAGATCTGTGTGAGCACTGGCTCTGGAGCCCATGAATAGCACAGCCTTGCTCCACTCGAGGGCTGGCAGCTCCAGGGGATGCCAAGGACTGTTTAAAAGGGAACTCGGCACACACTCAGGCAATGAAGGTTTCTGCCCTAAGCAGGGGAGAAGCACAGGATCCTCAGATGGCTGCTGCCTCCTGGGTTCCTACAACCCTCCTGGGGACTACACCAGCATTTCTCCTCTGCTGAGGGGACCCCAGCAGAGCCCCAGAAATCTGCATGACCTCTTCTGTCCATTGGGATTCGTATGCCAGCCCTGCACCCCACAAGAGACACGGGGAACCCTGGCTCAGCTCACTGTGCCAATGTCCTGCAACCAACAAGATGGACATCTCTGATCTAACCTCCCTACTCTGACTATACTACAAAACATATGGCCACTCCCTGCAGAAAGAGCTACTTTATAAAGAGTATTTCCTTCCAGGATTGGAGTCTGCTGGGCTCATGGGATGCCAGAGCCACTTCCCATCCTCCTCAGGACTGATTCCTCCCCAAAGTACCAGAGTTTTGGCCAAGAGCTGCTTCCTGAAATCATTCAGCTTGCCACTTTCTCCACCTGAGGGTATCTGTTAGTGTCCGTTTAGCTTTCTGAACAGCTGGAAGAAGCCTTATGTTTATTTTGCTTACAACCACGGAGCCAGGTCCTCGCACCAGTTAATCATTACCCTGGTGCTTCTCTCAAAGCTACGCTGAAGCAAGAAGATGCATGTGGGCTCTGTCAAGGAAATAACGTCTCTTTAAGTCACTGCCAAGTGCTTTCCTGGGTCACACGAGCATAATTCCTTGGTTGCTGGCACCAGGCAGCCAGTGTGGGGGTTCAAAGGCACACAGCAGTCAGGAGGGCAGGAACACCCAAGCTGGTTTCTCCTCCCAGGACCACAGCCCAGCACCACCACCAAGGAGATGCTCCCAGCTCGCTTTCATTACCCTTGCTTTTGCAGTTAGGGACGTGAAAAGAGAAGTAAGAATACACTGACTGCTGCTTCCCAGGCACACTTCAAAGGCTGCCGGCTCAGTTTATGACACATCTTCTGTACTTCGCTCACAGCGGCACCTCTTAGCTCGCCCGGCTCACGGGACCAATGACCACCACACTCCTGCCACAGCACTGCCTTTTGAGATGCGCTCATAGCTCTCACACCATGCAGCCAGAGGACCTGAAGTGCAAAGGTGAGACCAGCACCAGCCCGGTTTGCTCCTGCACAACAAGGGGGAGAGCTTCCCCAGCCTGCCTCTTCTGTTGGAGAACTGGACAAGCAGAAGGGATGATGCTTTTGAACTGCAGTTCCCAGAGCTTACTTCCCCCTACAACTCACCTGCCAAAGTGAAGGATTGTTTCTGGTCTGATGGCTCCATCCAAGTGGACGTGAAGTTCTACCTGCAATAAGATAAAGAGAAATCGGTGAGGTATTCTTGGTGCTGCAGCAAAAGTTTAGAGATAAGCGGTTGGTGCTAAAATAGGTACAAATGCAGCCAATACAGGGACAAAGCCATGACGAGGAAGCAAAAGAACCATTTAAAATATACATTCATTATAAAGTTTATTTTCCAATAGCTAAGTATGGTCTAAATATTTTCTTATTGCTGCTGCCGCTCACACATTTAATGCATCCTTAGGAATTTATTCTTTTTCCAGTAATTTTCAGGAACAGCCCTATCCTTATGTAGGGTACATGGGTTAAGAGTGTGGGGAGTGAAAAAAGCAAACCCCAAACACCTTTGCTTTCCAGCTTGCTGCTCCTTGAATTCACAGACACCCAAGTACCAATTCATTTGCTAAGAATAACTAAGCAAAACCTTTGACTTCACTTCCAAAAATCAGCTTCTCATATATTGTTAATTGCTTGGCATTATCAGAGGTTACAGGGTTCCTAATCACATACGTGGTCACCATGGTACAAGGTGCTGCAAAAAGTAAAAAGAACAAGAGTTGTCACACCGAGCTAAGAAGTTGGCTTCAAAATACTTCATTTTTGACTCACTAAAACCAGGCCAGTAACAGATCTCTTCACTCTGAAACCTGATTATAGCTGAAACAATGGATTTTGGAGAAAGAGCTCCAGAAAAGCAAAAGCAAGCTTTTCCCAGTAGGCAGCTGGGAGGAACATGACAAAAGTAATTTGGAAGTCAAACTGGGAAGGAAAATATTAGCTGTAAAACGCTTCAGCTCAATCTTCATATTTCCAGACCTGTTTTCATTTTAAGCAATGGAACAGCCAAAAAAATACACATTTTGAAACAACAGAGCAGCAATTTAATACACAAAGTTCTTGTTAGCTATAACATTGTACAGATTTTCTTGTCTAGGTGTCTGCTGCAGGATGCTGAGGATTCAGAATGGGACTGGATATTTGCATGGATAACTAAACCACTCAGGATTACTAATTAAAACCACAAACGCTCTAGTATCAGGATACATATCAAGCAGTAACAAAGAGGAGCTGGAAGGAAAATAAGCGGTCCCTACAAGCACGGTAATGGGTAATGTCAACCTCTAGATCCTTTCACTATCCTCTGAAGCATCTACAAACAGCTGACGTGAGCTCGATGCCACTGGCCCAGCTCCCGCTGCAGGGCTGGCAATGCCCATCTCTGCAGCATGCAGGGATGCTCATGAGCTTGCTCCATCCCCACCTCCTCCCACAGCCCTAGATGCTTGCTGTGAAGGTGGAAACACCATCTCCTGACTCTCAGCCAGCGTTTCCATTGACTGCTCCTGCTGCAGAAGGTCACCGTTGCTGGTGTGGGACAGTGCTTGGGTTCAGGCCACCTCCAAAGGATGGACATGAAACTTACCACTGAAATGTGCACCAGTGGGATGCAAAGTGCAGGCGCCAGGCTCAGGACAGCTCAAGCTGCTGATCCTGCTGGCTGAGGGGTCACGAATACCCCCACAGACACCACTGCTGGCAGGTTGTAAAAATATATCTCGGTTGCTTCTCCTTAAGAGAGGATCTGAATCAACAGCGATGAAGAGTTTTTAAATGGCAAAACCTGAACTTTTCCCTCAACTTGAGTTACACAATCCTGCTTACGAGGACTAAATGTCCTGAGAAGCAGCAGATAAAATAACAGTCTATGGACATGATCTGCATCGCCAGATGTGGACGCCTGGCACGTTTTCCACTCTTGAGCTCCGATTCTTATTTCCAAATCATGCAAGCTCCATTCCTTGAGGTTTCCAACAGCCCTTGTGACCCTCTGACGGAGTTACAGGCCTGAAACTTGCTCGTGCTGGATATAAAACCCAAGCAACTCAAACCTACAGAGCTCATCTCACTCCAAGCATTTCTCAGGTGTTTCCTGCAGAACACCCCAATGTGACACTTCCATCAATGCAAAAACAAATCCAGTGGTGTCCATCCTCCATGCACCTCCTTCCGCCACTACTGCTGGCAAGATGCTTGTAAAGCAGCCAGTTTCCTCTCCAGCACCACCAAGAGGCTTTTCATCCCCTCCTATGCATTCATTTGTGTCTTGAGGACCTAAACTAAGTGCTAAAAAGCTCTTGTGCAATGCTGCTTAATCCAAACAAATTGTGGGGTTCCTCGAGATCAGTGCTTGTTTGCAGCTGAGAACAAACTTATGCTATTGAGATTACCCAAGGACATTCAAGAGAAGTAAAGGTTTGCCTACAAGGGTCTCCACCAAGAGTCAGACGTAGATAAGGATGCAATCAGCAGAGGCACAACCGAGCAGCTCAGCTCCCCTGGGCGCCTTGCTCCCAAACCCCCCCGGCTTTGGTCAGTGGGAGGCTGCTCCCTGCAGATTACATTTCAGCTCTCTTCCTGCGTGTTTGTTTTGGGTAAACAAAGCAGGCGACTTTTCCAGCTACAAGTGGGTGACATGACCTTGCTTTCAGCCAAGGAAAGTAGCCAGATAAAGATGAAAGAGTTTTCTCTGAGCTGTGGCTCCAGGCGACAATGCCTGAGCAAGCCGAAATGAGGTAAAGGCAGGAGCCCAGTGCCTCTTCCAGGGCTCTGCTCTTTGGCACACTGAGGTCCACGCGTATGTGGTCTCCCACCCAAACCCCTCCAGTTTATTGGGACAAGAAGCTTGTACACATAGATTAAATGGGATCTCAACACTTGGTCCAGGACCCAAACAGCACCACAGCACCGGAGAGGAGCCTTCAAGCATCCTGGGACCAGTGGCGCCTTCCTTTCTCACAGCAAACCTGCAAGCAGTAACGTTTGCTCTGATGAAGAATGACAAAGTAGAGCTCTCCAACACCTTTACAGGCAGGAGTTCTGCGCTTCCTGCAGCTACAGTGAGGACCCTCAGGACCACCTTTGTGTAGCCACCCTTCAGCACCGCGAGCTCAATGACCATCAAATCACCACACTGCAATGCAATAAAATCTCTGAGTTTCACCGAAGGGCTGTTGAAAGGACAACTCTTTTGCGTTGAGGGATGAGGTCAAAAGATGTAACTGGCCATAAATTGTGCGCCCTCAGCACAGAGAGCCCCCAGTGAGGCTGTCACAGCAGACCCAGCGCTTTCCATTTTTATGCAAAGGAAGTTTTAGCTCAACCACAGCACGTGAGCCGTGAGTGCAGATATCAGCAAGCCGGGTCACATTTAAAAAAGCAGAAGTTTGAAGGGCTCTGGCTTGACTTCTGTCTCCTGAAAACACTGAAATGTTTGCTTTGAAACTTCATAAGCCTCGCAAAGAAATTTCAGCACAAAACGCGGGACTGCAAACGGTCAAAGATCAAGTCTGATTCTTTTCAATATAGTGAAATTAAGAGGGAGAAGTTAACCCAACATCCAAAGTACTTGCAGCTACAGTCAACCCATCAGAATTTCTCTATTACTCTATGGTTTGCTCAGCGGACCATGGCAGAGCTGGTAACTGCTCAGTTTGCCTATTATGTGGCAAAGAAAGTACCATCCAAGCTAAGGGAATTTCTGGTTTAGGGTCTTTTAGAAACTATACACAATGAACAAAGCCTTAACACCGTGACAAGTTAACACCAGCCTCACCTTTTATTTCAATGGTTTCCAGCAGATGTTAATAAATAATCCAGGCAGCTGCTAAAGTTGCATCATTTTAAAACCCTTAGCTGTGACTTTGCTCGGGATTATTTATGAGCACATTAAAAGGTGATAATTTAAAGTTCACTTATTGATCTCTGAAATAACTGAAAAACAGAGTAATTACAGCTGTCATTTGTCAACTGTTAGGTGCACCTGGCCGGAAAACATTAACAGAGAGCAAAATTCAACAAGACGTAAGACAAATGCAAATCACGGCAAAAAGAATGAACTGTGTTCCCCAGTTCTGGGTTTATGAAAGCATGCTCCTAGGAGCAGTTATCCTCACCAGAAACTCACTCCAAACGCTCATTCAGAAGCAAGAGGTGAGCATGGATCAAGAGTGATGTGAAGTGGAAAAGCCACAGCATTATCCTCAAACCTGATGACATCCACGGATGCATTCTGGAGCCGAATCTGCCTCAAGCTTTAAGGCTTGAGCCTTTAAAAGTGAAATGTGGGAGAATGCGATACCCACATGACACACTGCTTCCCTGCAAGAAAAATTTGTGCTTTCTAGACAAGCATTCACACGATACGTGGGTTTGGTGACTGAGGACGAGGAGGATGCTCCCGTGTACCTTCAGCACATTCCCTCCTGGCACTAACTACTCAACCTCCATTAACCTCGGTAGGAGGCTGCTGATGCCATCAACAGATGATGGTGGCTGTGCCTCACCCTCCTGCAGGGATGGCTCCCATGGGTGGTAGGGCCAGGTCCCTCCCCAAGCCATCACACACCTCACACCTGCATGTGGCTGGAACGAGGCAACACTTCAGAGCAATAAAGAGTCCTTGCACTTCGTGCAGCACCAAGCCAGCCTCTCACTGCCATCACGTTTGACAAGCGGCTCCAGGAAGGCTGAGAACATGCCCACACATTACTGAAGGGATGAGCATGCACACCACTGTGTAAGGTACGCTGAGCACCACCAGCCTCACCCACAGCGGGCCTTGATCCATGCCAAGACAGTCAGGGGTCAAGCAGTGCACGAGAAGTGGATGAGCTGAAGGGAACGTCATCCTCCGCACACACTCGTGCACTTGCACTCCCCGCAATAAGCATCCTCTTTCTTTAGTTATGATTTGTTTTAAGTTTTTTAGATTTTGTACCCAAGGCAAGTACCTGTTCCTGTCAGCTCAGCACAGGTCTGTCTTGAGCAGGGGGAGGTCTCAGGGAGCAGAGAAAGATGCCCACCCAAACGCCACCAGGCATAGCAGAGCAGGCACCTCTGGTGCCATCCACATTCGGTCACCAGGTATTCTCCCAACCACTGACAGGACACACAGAGCTATGCCCAGTATTGGCCATCTCTCCCAACTCCAGGTATGATGGGCATGTCAGAAATAACTGTCTCCTTTTGGATAGGGACAAGCCCCAACACGCTGTCACACACACAGGGTGCCCCGAGAGGGCTTGTGGGAACCCCTGCCCAGCGTGACCTGATGCTTATTTTGGAAACAAGCATCCAGTGGCAGAGCCACACCAGCTGCTGCGAGGGTGCGGGCTGTTCCCATCCTGCTCCCAGCACGGCTCAAGGCACACAGAAGAGCATCCTGTGTTCCGAAGCCCCAGAGCTGGGCTGCAGGGAGAGGAGCCAGCAGTGAGCAAGAACACGGGCTCTGCTCTGGCTGTGGAACAGAGAGGGAAGAGGATGATGGCTGGCGTTGGAGGAGAGTCTTTTCTGCTCTCACATGGCCTATGGTAAGCAGGGCTCAAAACGGCCCCAGCAGCTCCCTGTTCAGCCGCTGCAGCCACTGGGAGTCAGTGAGCTCCTGAAAAACACGGACGCAGCCCTGGCCCCACGTTCAACCGGGGCTCGAAGCTGCTCCAGTTACCAGAAACATCTCTAAAACACAAAACTGAGCACTCCCAATGGCAGAGGGTCCAGAGGAATGAATAGGGCTCATTTACTGACTTCAGACCCATTTTTTCCCCCCAGGCCTGACTTAGCAGGTTCACAGGACTGAAAGGGACTGCCTGACTCAGGAAAACCAGCCTCGCAATTGCCGGCAACCAGACAACAGAAGCCTGATCTTAGCAGTCAAACCCTGCATGGCTTTTCCTAGGTCTCTCTCTTTGGCATCCCGCTCTCCCACATACTGGGAAAGTAGGAAGAAGCACAAGTGAAAGAAGAACTGAACTTGCTTCTTTCAGACAAAAGTTTAAACTCACTGGGGCGAACCAACAGCTTTTGTTCTTAGTGGAGCTGACGAAATGCCAACATCTCCCAAAATCCAAGTAGCTTTAAAAAGGCTTTAATCATTAGTAGATGTCAATGCTCACTGGATTTTGGTATCAAGGTTTGCCTCCTATTGCATGGGTCACTTTCCCTGAGATGGACACCTCCCGCAGTGATGGGATGAAACATGAATCAGACCCATGCACACAGGCCTTCCCAGCTACTCTGGACCTTCCTGGTGCGTGCTCAAACTGAGAGATAAATGGTTTGGGAGCAAGAGGAGATGCAAACAGCAGCAAAATAAAAGCCTTGGGTTTATGGAGGCAATCTTCTTCTCTGCCCCAGCCCCTCATGGCCCATCAAGATCCCCAGCCTGCCTGGCAGTCTGAGCTGGAGCAAACCTGCTCTGTACACCAGCTTACCCAGAGCTGCGCTGTCCTGCAGCACAGGCAGCGCTCTGCCACCAGACACAGGGTTACTGCCGCTGTCCTGCAGCACAGGCAGCGCTCTGCCACCAGACACAGGGTTACTGCCGCTGTCCTGCAGCACAGGCAGCGCT